>WNWK01005097.1:0-127058 GCA_009830355.1 Cherax destructor | reverse complement strand
CACCATAAACTTCTGTCCAAATAAAAACCAGTGTTGGGAAAATCCCCTGTTGCAAGAGCTCACCTTGGAGGAGAATACTTAAGCTGGAGACTCACGGAAGCCTCGCACTTGTCCAGCACCAGCTTCCACAGTCACTACCACCACTGCTGCAGAAGTATTTTCTACTACTAGCACCTTCCCTGCTGAAGTATCCTCTGTTGAGCGAAGATGAAGTTCTTGATCTTGTCTCTTCTGTTGTGCTGGGTAAGTGACGTTTACCTGGAGAGGGTTTCGGGGGTCAACGCCCCCGCGGCTCGGTCTGAGACCAGGCCTCATGGTGGATCAGGGTCTGATCAACCAGGCTGTTACTGCCGGCGGCACGCAAACTGACGTACGAACCACAGCCCGGTTGGTCAGGTACTGACTTTAGGTGCCTGTCCAGTGCCTTCTTGAAAACAGCCAGGGGTCTATTGGTAATCTCCCTAATGTATACTGGTAGGCAGTTGAACAGTCTTGGGCCCCGGACACTTATGGTGTTGTCTCTGTGTACTCGTGGCGCCCCTGCTTTTCATAGGGGGAATGTTGCATCTCCTGCCGAGTCTTTTTCTTTCATAGGGAGTGATTTTCGTGTGCAGGTTTGGTACCAATCCCTCCAGGACCTTCCAAGTGTATATTATCATGTCTCTCTCTTGCCTGCGTTCCAGGGAATACAGATCAAGGACCTTCAACCGTTTCCAGTAATTTAGGTGCTTTATCGTACTTGTGTGCTGTGAAAGTTCTTTATACACTCTCCAGGTCTGCAATGTCGCCAATTCGGTATGTTTTAATCTCAAATTAAATAGAGATGGAAGTCTGTCTGGGTGCAGTTGGGGGTCTGTCTTGAGCGTCCTCTGAAACTTCCAGTGAAGGTGGGTAAAACAAGAGCAAACTTGCAATGTATTGGCTTTGCCTTAAATCCCCCAATAAAAAGCAGGGGTGCCACTAGCACGATAAGAGACAACACAATAAGTGTCAGGGGCCCAAGACTGTTCAACTGCCTCTCGCCATACATAAGGGGGGATTACCAATATACCCCTGGCTGTCTTAAAGCAGGCACTGGACAAGCACCTAAAGTCAGTACCTGACCAGCCGGGTTGTGGTTTGTACGTCGGTTTGCGTGCTGCCAACAGTAACAGCCTGGTTGATCAGGCACTGATCCACCATGAGGCCTGGTCACAGACCGGGCCGCGGGGGCGTTGACCCCCGGAACCCTCTCCAGGTATACACAGGCCATTATTATTATAATACAAAAGAAGCGCTAAACCACAGGGGTCATACAGCGCAGCAGGTTATGGCAGGATGCAGGGAGAATGGGTTGTAAGAGGGAGAGGGATGATTAGTAGGGTATGGAGTGCAGCAGGACAGTGGATAGTGAAGGGATAGAGGGTAGCAAGATATTGAGGTAGAAGGGACTGAGGGGAGTGCTAGAGGTATAGTCTTCAGAGTTTATGTAGTAAGTCAGTTGCTGTCAAAAAGTCAATGAGAGAGTCAGGATTAAAGGAGGGTATATACAGGCCAGGTCCGGGTGACAATTGCTTCGTTTCAAACTCCTATCTCACACACACACACAGGGATGTTAGGAAGTATTTCTTCAGTCACAGAGTGGTCGGGAAGTGGAATAGTTTGAGAGGCGATGTAGTGGAGGCAGGTTCCATACATAGCTTTAAGAAGAGGTATGATAAAGCTCATGGCGCAGGGAGAGTGACCCAGTAGCAGCCAGTGAAAAGGCGGGGCCAGGAGCTATGAATCGACCCCTGCAACCACAAATAGGTAAGTACACACCCTGTACTTAGTGCTTTATGACTCGTTGATCGATTCCTTAAAAATTGCATCCTGACACGGGTCTTAATCCTAAGATGACCCATATGAAGTGGAGTAGATATCGATCTAATTTAGCCGCTCTGTGGCCGTGATCAAGGTCTTGCTGTAGTCCACGTACAAAACCTTTTATGTACTACGGTGAGCTGAGGCCATCAGGCCCCTCCTCTCCAAGATTGTCTCTGGGCCTTGTGTTTGGTGGTCGTGTACATTTGCAAATAAACGTATGGACTCTTGTTTTATCCATCATGCATATATTCAAGATGATCTTCACAATAGTTCTGAAGATCTGTTTTCTAGAGGTAAAAATTTAGGAAAATGAATAGTGGAGATAATAGTGGAAGAGGTAGTGCAGGTAGTGGGTAGGGGGAGAAGTGGTAGTAACACGAGTCAGGGAGTGGAATAAAGCGAGGTAATAGTAGTAGAAGTGGAGGAAGTCTGAGAACAAGAAAAAAGAATACTGCAAGAGAGCTAATAGCCCACAAGTGTGGTACCGAAAACAGAATGGGAAGGAGGGGAGGGGAGGACACACAGGACAGAACTCACCTGGGCAGAAGGAAGGAAAGGCAAAGAAAATATAGGAAAGGAGAAGAGGTAAGGAGAGGAGAAAATATCAGGTCAAGTCACGAGTGTTCTGAAGTTTGGAACATATGACAATGTAATGAGAAAGGAAGGTATCTACAGAGAAAGCCAGGACTAAGATTCGTATTAGGAAAGTTGTGTACAGTATAAGGAATGCTTCAACAAGACGGCGTCTGTGAAGGGCAGAGGACCAGTTAATAGGATCACTGATCTCTAACATGACAGAAAAGAGCATTGATAGTGTCGGCAAGTTTAACACCTCTTTTGTGCTCCAAGTCTGTCAGAAACACAGCGGCCAGTTTCTCCAAAGTATTGAAAAGGACAGCTATTTATAATCAAAACAAAGCACTTAACTAATAAAGCAAAAAGCTATAAAAAAAAGGAAGGGGAGGAACATGGAGAGATAGCTCCTAAAAGGAATGAAAGGGCCGCAAATCATCCACATGCCCAAGAGGACCTCAGTGCGGCCAGTAGTGCAGATGTGGCATGGAACCCATGCCATACCCTACCTTTCATGCCAGTAAACTGGCAATCCAGGATAGCAACCTCACATCATCCGAGCCATCTCAGTGGACGAAAGAGAGGGCGGTCAGAAACCCGCCACAAGGCATACCTCCTTTGGCTACCACCTCCCAGAATCTGACAGGTAGCCTCCAGAGATACACCCATCACTCAAAAAACATCACAAGCCGCACCCCTGGAAGACTGTAGAGGGTTGAGACATCCCCTGATGATCCAGATTTCATATCAAGCTACATCACCACCAAGGACCTCAATGGAATGGGATGCACAATGATACCCGTCCCCCAATCTAGGAGCTAGAATTCCTAAGTACGATAAGGCATCTAAACTACTGGGAACAGTTGAAGGCCATAAATCTGTATTCCATGGAATGCAGGCAAGAGAGATGCATGATAATATACACTTGGAAAATCCTAGAGGGATTAGTACCAAACTTGCACACAAAAATCACTCCCTATGAAAGCAAAACACTCGGCAAGAGATGCAACATTCCCCCAATGAAAAGCAGGGGCGCCACGAGTACACTGAGAGACAACACAATAAGTGTCCGGGGCCCAAGACTGTTCAACTGCCTCCCAGCATAAGCATACATAAGGGGGATTACCAATAGACCCCTGGCTGTCTTCAAGAAGGCACTGGACAGGCACCTAAAGTCAGTACCTGACCAACCGGGCTGTGATTCGTACATCAGTTTGCGTGCAGCCAGCAGTATCAGCCTGGTTGATCAGACCCTGATCCACCATGAGACCTGGTCTCAGACCGAGTCATGGGGGCGTTGACCCCTGAAACCCTCTCCAGGTAAACTACAGATAAGTCTAGGACCTTAAAGGCCAAAAGTAGGAAAGGGAGGAGAAGGGGAGGGATGGAGAAAGGAGGAATGGGATGGATGGGGTAGGGAAGGGATGATTGGGGGGTAATTAGATTTGGTCGGAGGAAGAAGACCGAAGGGTCCAATTCCTCAGACCAAAAGCTTCTTCACTGTGCCAATGAGCCCCCTCTTCCCTTGAAGATGTTGGAGAAGACAATAAGAGCATGAAATGGAGTAGACACCAGAAGCATCAGCAGCAGGAGAAGTATGAACTAGATTACTATGAAGGTGAAAAGTAAGTTTGATGTCTAAGGAACAGAGATTTAAGATTTGAGAGACAGAAAATATAGGGAAAGCAAAGAACTGGAGATTTCACAGGAACCATGCTAACCTTCCTATGATGTATAAATATACCTAGTTGGATGAATCTTATTGTAGCCAACTGGCCCAGTGGCTTATGCACTGGCCTGGAGTTTTAAGACTCTCGCCATGGGTTCAAACCCCACCCATTCCGTCATTTGTTGGCAATCGTGTTATTATGATTTTGTGAGTAATGTATACTTAAAATTATAATATTTTCATTTAGCTACCTCACTTTTTGTACATTTGTAAAAACTTCTCAATAACCTATGTCTAGTTCTTAATTATTATTATTATTATTATTATAATCAAATAGAAGCGCTAAACCACAGGGGTTATACAGCGCTGCAGGTTATTGCAGGATGCAGGGAGAATGGGTTGTAAGAGGGAGAGGGATGATTAGTAGGGTATGAAGTGCAGCAGGACAGTGGATAGTGCAGGGATAGAGGGTAGCAAGAGATCAAGGTAGAAGGGACTGAGGGAGGTGCTAGAGGTATAATCTTCAGAGTGTGTAGTAAGTCAGTTTCTGTCAAAAAGTCAACGAGAGAGTCAGGATTAAAGGAGGGTCCATCAGCAAGAAGGGAAGGTAAAGAAAGGGCCGCAGAGCGAAGACGCGGTTGGAGGTAAATTCTGCGTGCTCGTTGATAGAGTGGGCAGTCCAACAGAATATGTCGAACAGACACTGGAACCTGACAATGCTCACAGAGGGGCAGGGAGCCTCTCTATGAGATACCCGTGAGTAAGACGAGTGTGGCCGATGCGAAAACGGGAGAGTGTAGTCTCCCAACACCGACATTGGTGACAAGAAGAAGGCCAGAAACCTATACTCGGTTTAATAGAATGAAGGTTGTTATTCAGCAGGTCAGACCAGCGTTGTTGCCAACGGGTGCGAAGGTGGGTAGCAATGACCGCAAAATAGTCCGTGAAAGGAACACCTCTATGTATACTGCAGAAAGAAATAAAGTTGTTTGTTTTTTGGAAATATTTTTTTTCAACACGTTGGCCATCTCCCACCCAGGCACAGTGACCCAATTTTTATTACTATTATTATAATCATGGGGGAGCGCTAAATCTGTAGGGGTTATACAGCACCTATGGTTCAATTCAATTCAGAGAACTGGAGCACATTATTATTATAATCAAATAGAAGCGCTAAACCACAGGGGTTATACAGCGCTGCAGGTTATTGTAGGATACAGGGAGAGTGAGGTGTAAGAGGGAGATGGACGATTAGTAGGGTATGGAGTGCTAGATGACGGTGGGTAGTGCAGGGGAGGAGGGTAGCAAGAGATCGAGGTAGAAGGGACTGAGGGAGGTGCTAGAGGTATAATCTTCAGAGTTTGTGTAGTAAGTCAGTTTCTGTCAAAAAGTCAACAAGAGAGTCAGGATTAAAGGAGGGTCCATCTGCAAGAAGAACTGGAGCACAGATCCAATTCCCTAGATCAAGAGTCCCTCACCAGTGTCAAGGAACCTCCCTTAAGGGGCCTGATAGATGATAATCAACATTCTCTAAATGATTTCTAATAAAGAAGTTTCTGATGAAATCTGTATTTTTATATAAAGTATTGATGTTGACTTTTTTTGAATAGGGAAAAATTTCAAGAAAGTTTACATTGTATGGTAGAACCAAATTAGTTTTTTTAGTTTATGTTTATATATCTTCTGGATTTATAGAGGTGTTATTCACAGTTTTCAAAGATTTATAATTAAGAAGTTTTTAGTATCTTAAGCCACAGGCGATTTCATATATTTCACTGATTTTGCTATCAATGAATTGACTACAATTACATAAAATTCTCAAGAATATGTAAGAGAACACTGGCTGTCAGGAGATACCAAACATATTAATCTCATTTATCCCTTTTTTCCTTTTGCTAACAGATTATAATGTGTGCAGTACAGCCGTCTTCGGCTCACAGGTTAGTTCATTACTGATTACTTATTGTATTTTCTTGCATTCAAATATATCCATCATACTATCACACACCCCTATCATACTGACACCCCGTACACTCCACCATATTAGCAAAAACACAGCGAGTGAGTGAGTCAGATTATTTGGTTGGTAAGCCGATTGGTGGGTTGGGTCGGGTCAGACCAGACTGAAATGGATAAATTGAAAATTCTAGGTATTTCACTTCAGTAGTTGTGGACTTAACAATATACAAACATTACTATGAACTTATGCTAGTAAATTCCACATGGCTGCAAGAACATCCCTTCAGTGGGTGTTAAGATTAAGATTATTTTATTTCTCTGTCAAGATTACATTGTTCTTGCATATGTTCTTTAGGGGGAGAGATATGCCTTGGTGCAAGTGAGGGGGGGCTCTTGATTCAGCCTATCATTCTCAGAAAATGTTAAGTGCTTAGGTTATTAGGAGTAGACGATGCCTTTCTTGGGTACAGCAATCCATTTGCTTTATTGAAATGTAAAATAAACAGGCAAAATCTCCTATGGTTTATTGTATATAATCATGGAAGGGAAGAGTGCGACATCTACAGGTGTCATACAGAGTCTGGGGAAATTAGAGGTAATTGACTTCAGCCTAAGGAAGGAAACTGCAGGTCAGATTCCTTACATTAAGAGCCTTCAACTGGCATCAAGGAACTTCCCTTGAAGAGTCATGGTAACATTTTACTAGATTGTCCAGAGCAGCAGGTATTATAGTTATCACAGGGAAGTTCTCAATCAGCACAGCTCATACAGTGTCTTGGGAATGGAGACAGCCAAGTTTGATCCAGCGGAGGATAGCTTCAGTTCCTCAGATCAAGAGCCCTTTCACCCACATTCAGATACCCCTATGAAGGGAGGTAAGGGAGTGCACTCATCCCTCAGGGTGTTTAAACACTTCAGTCAAGTCATGATGAGAGGAAACGTAAGATACAGATAAGATACTCAGTACATTTGTGTTCAGTGAGGGGTATGATTAACAATGTAACACAAACTTTCTACACCCCTCAAATTAAAAGCCCATGTGTCCACAAATTTGATGAAACCCAAACACAAGGGCAATTTTGAGGCTTATTTTCAGCCTATTACAGTGTTCAAACCAACCCAATTCCTATTTTGGTGCAATCCACTGATCACAGGAAGTTGAATTTTACAATATTTTCAGTAAATTTTAATTTAAAACAGTTCAAAACAATGTAGGTATTCCAGCCACTAAAACAACCTTCTCTGTTCTTTAGTCACATCTTCATGTCTATCCTCTATAACACTTGCCCTCCATTTTGAATTTATCTCACACACACAAAAAACAGATATTTTTCCTTATTTCTCAGCTAATAAACTATAACCAAGAATGATTGGACATGGTTTAGGCCATCTCAATAATTAAAACAGACCTGGTAAAAACCCATAAAACAAATGAGGGGGGGAGCCCTGCCCTTTCCCAGGAAAATCACCCAAAATTGACTGTTTCTGCTATATTGACATCTATTTCAGACCACTTCCAGTACTAAACTGACCAAAATCTTTTCCGCTTCACTAGTATGTATTCCATTTTATCTACAGGCACTAAGAAACGACCAATAAATACATACAAAACCACCCTACAAAATACTCAAAGTTGCTATTTTAAGCCAAATGCAAGATCGAAGGTTAGCTGTTCCCATCATGCAAAGTGTAGGGAAAGGTATTTTTTTTATACTGCACATAGATCCATTCTCAAATGTCTAGGCAAAAATTTGTTGCTCACAAATAATTTAAGGGTGCTATAAATTATGCATACTAGTACATTGATTGCCATGACATTATACATAGTAAGTGATTGACAGCTTAAGGGTTAAGAGCAGGTACAATATATTATTTTCATTTATACTATAATTAATATTATTACTGCTTTCTTAAATAAAAAAAATCATCTTCTCTTGCAGTTGCCCGGACCCATACTCGTTCAATCGACAATGCTTCGCATACATTGACCAATGTAATTCTTCACTGGATTGCCAGAAATCAGGCAGAGGTTCCCTTTGCTGTCTAGTGGCTCACTGTGGCAAGGAGTGTATGTTCTGACCTGAAGGAGAATACTTAAGTGCAGCAATGCGTACTCAATTTTGCATATACTATGTGCATGCTTGTATGCATATATTTTAGTGACTATTTGTAGCAAGGATTAAGTCTCAGCTCTTGGTCCTGCCCACTTTCTGCCTCTTGAAGTCTATTTTTTTTTTATATAATTTTTTCTCCCCTGGTCCTTTTATTCTCTGTCATCAGAATCAGTTCTTCTAGTCTTCTCATAGCTCATTTTTCCTCAACTTTGTGCTTTCTCTAGTTTCTTAATGTGGTCAACAGGTGTGGGCTCTGTGTTGTGAAAAGTGTCTAGCATGTCATATATAGGGTCATGATTGCTTCTTTATTAAGATTCTTGAAAGCTAATCTTAGAATTGTCTAGTGCACGGTTACTTCTTAAGCTACTTGGTTAGTGTGCACTTTGGTGATATGTTTGGTACTGTATTTTTCAATGTTATTTTAGTGTTGATTCAGTTAAGAAATTTTTTATTTTAACATAACTGTAATTTCAAGAAGAGCCAATTTTACCATTTTCTTTGCAATGTTATATAGTTTTGCTTCAACATTTTAATATTTTCCTTCTAGCTTTATAATCTTGTTTAATAAAATTGTTTTACTACAGTTGATGTTTAAACAGAAAACAAAAAATTCCCTTAAGCATATGAAATGAGTTGACTATGAAATAAAAAAAATACGGTTATTATTTTCTATAAATTTCTTATCCATGAATGGGTTTTCTACACTTGGAACACAGCTGAATAATTCCCATTCACCAGGCATTGTTGACTCCCACTGGTTTAATGCTTCCCTATAAGTGTAATACTTTACAAAAGTGAGGCCTTCAGTGGGAATGTATTGATGCTGGTGAAAGGCTCATGATGTAACGTAAGTAAGAAAATTTACTTACTTACATGATTCATTACCTTTGTACCTTGTTCAGCTATCAAAACTCTGGGGCCCAGTCTCTGGACCCATTATATACCTCGACGTAGTACTCACCAACAGGGACTGCGACCTGTTCCACTGCAAAGTCTTCCCAGGCGGTAACGTCGGCTCAGACCATATCCCTGTCATAATTAAGCTCCAATCTACTCCATTCCGCACACCCACCCGCCCTAAACCCAACCTAAAAACACTAGGCTTCGACCCCTTCAGGGACTACCTAGCAAACGACCATATTTTTCTTGAGAACCAACCCTCCACTGCAATAGATGAGGCGATCACTTCCCTTCATGTAAGAATCACTGAGGCCACAGAAGCATGTTGTTCCAACAGTACAAACCAACCAGGGAAATAAAAGACAGCATGAATAATTACCAAGATGAATGTAGTAGGCACTTCCACTCAGGCCAGCCCACACGCGAGGTACTACAAAGAATGAGAAGGAAATTAATAACCCTAATCACCCAGCACAAAAGAGAAATATGGAAATACCTTGTGCTTCAAGCTAACCAGTATAAGCGCCATCCAGAACAATTCTGGAGTAAGATCTGTAGACTACTGGGGGCTAAACACTCACCCATACAACACCTCACACACTCCTTCACTGTCGTGGATGGTGAGGAAGTGACTACCTTGCTCGAGGACCCACAAGACCAAGCTAATTTGATGGGTGAGGTGTGGAAGAAAATTCTCTCGCACAATGACAGCAGAAGATTTAACAATAACCACTACCTGTGGGTCAACCAATGGCGGGACGAAAACTGGGAAGACTTCCACCCTATACCATCAATTGATACATCTTCTCTCGAAAGCGAGCACCCTTTCACTAGGCCAATCACCCTCAGGGAAATGACCCAAGTCATTGGCCGAATGAGAAATAAGGCCCCTGGCCCTTCAGGCATAACAGTAAAACAACTCAAGTACCTACCCCGTAATTGCAAGTTGTCCCTGTTAAACATCTTTAATGCTGTCCTTGCGTCTGGCCACTTCCCTTTAACATTCAAGACAGCAAAGATGATCTTCATCTCAAAACCCAACAAGGACATCCGTAAACCAGAAAACTACAGACCTATCTCCCTACTCGAAGTCGCTGGCAAAGTCTTCAAAAAAATAATCTCCAACAGACTGAACTACTACATGGAATTCAATCACCTCTTCACCGAAAAACAGTTTGGTTTCAAGTCCCACCGTGGAACACAGCATGCTATCAACATCATCTTTGATGCCGTTGATAGTCTGAGGCAACAAGGAAACCTGGCCCTAATTGCAACGAGGGACATTCACAAAGCCTTCGACAGCCTATGGCACGATGGGCCTATATTCAAACTTGCCGACCTACCAGACCACAACTGGACCTTTCTCAGGCTCATATTCAATTTCCTAACAGGCAGAAGCATCATCCCCAACTTTAATAGCAAATCTGCAGTACCATTCACCCCAACAGCTGGAGTACCACAAGGCTCATGACTTAGCCCCATACTCTTCAATATACGTACTATATGTAAATGACCTCCCACAACCTGAACACAATGATACCATCATCACCCAATTTGCAGACAATGTTATCCATGTAGTGTCATCCACCCCCATTTCAGGTGCAACCAAACACAGGAGAGTATTAGAGAAAATGAACAAGGAATTACGAAGAACAGCTAACTGGGAGAAAAAGTGGAGAATCACAACTAACCCAGAAAATGTCCTCATCAGCACCATCGGCTGCCTCCCATCTACCATAGAAGACAAAGGAGGTATCTCCATAAGAGGTTCACGTGTCGCTATCAGAAATCCTAACAAGATCCTGGGATACGAGATCGACAGATTGCTTCACTCCACTTCTCACATCACTAAAAAAGTGAACCTAGCTAAAGCCCGCCTCAGTTAACTATTCAGATTCAAAGAAGCCCCTCCCCACATCAAGAAGCACCTCTATAAGATGATGATCAGACCTTTGCTGGAATACCCCTGTGTACCCATATCACTAACAACTAAAACCAACATGCTGCGGCTTCAACGTGTCCAGAACAAAACCCTCCGCTTTATCACTGGGACCAGATTCAGAGACAGAATCAGGATGGAAAACCTGCATATACAACAGGAAATCGCTGCAATTAATGTCAGAATAGAAACTAGAGAAGAGACAACTATATGACATGCAAGAACTCTATGTACCTGATAGAGAAAACCCCCCTCAACCAATAAACACTACTGACTATATCATCAACACACCTCCCCACCGAACCCAAAGAATGACCCTGCAACAAAGAGCTAGACGATTCATTCACAAGGACAACTACCCACGACCAAGAATCCTGTGTGACCTCCCCGATGAACCAGAAGAATGGATACCATCAGAGCTATTCTACGTCCAACAACGAAGATAAATGCTCCCCAATTATGGGTGACCTACCTTTACCAAGCTACATCTTACAACTAACCTTGTAACATTCACAATCTTCCTACTAAAGGACACCACCTTAGAAACTGCTTGACCAGCTCCGGGCTAGCTACCAAACAACATCGAAAGCCCAGCAACTACCACCTGTTGCAGCAGCCTTGCATCCGACCTCTTGCACCTCCCCACCCCCCCAAAAAAAACAACAATTGCAAACAGTATGCATTCTTCCAACTCAGTGGCATGCTGGTATATAGCTGTATAACTATGTGCAACTGATGGGCAGGAGGCATACCTACCTCATGAAATTAACTCATTAATAACTCTACATACACACACACTTATTAAAATTGTGCCAAAGTGGTTAGGGCACTTACCTTTATAACCCCACCTCCCCCCTCCCAACCATTTCCCATGTTTCCATCCTTACCCATCCTTCTTCCTTACTCATCTTACCAAAGCTCTGGTCAGAAAGCATCAAGGGGGAGGGAGCACTCATTGTTTGGAAAGGGAATTCCCCTCCATAAGGACTTCAAGTAACAAGTCCCTCTCTGGGGTTACTTCCCTTTGTCTTTTAATGCCACTAGGACCAGCTTGAAAGTCGCTAGACCCCTGCTGCACAAAATAACTGTCACGAGTGCTCTGTTTCTGGCACCTCTTTAAGATGTCCCTAAAATGGGACATTGTTTTGTCACTGAACATGTTGCAGATATGGGTTGTTTCAGCTTGCTCAGGGTGGTATTTCTCCACGAAACTTTGCAACTTATTCCACATTCCACACATGTCCTTAAGCACTGAAGAAGGCACCTCCGTCATTCCCTCTTCCTCCTCCTCTTGTGAAGCAAGTTTCTCAACTGTGGTCTGATGCTGTTGCAGAATAAGCTCTTGCAGCTCGTCAGTGGTTAGCTCTTCCTTGTGGTCATCCACCAACTCATCCACATCCTCGCCACTCACCTCCAACCCCAGGGACTTGCCCAATGCCACAATACCTTCCATAACAGGCAGAGGGTCGTCAGGGTCAGCCTCAAACCCTTCGAAATCCCTCTGTTGGACACAATCTGGCCACAACTGTCTCCAAGCAGAGTTCAAAGTTATGGAAGTCACTCCCTCCCAAGCCTTACCTATAAGGCTTATGCAGTTGTAGATATTGAAGTGATTCCTCCAGAACTCTCTTAAGGTCCGAGGTCACTTCAAAGCACTTTTCAAACACTGCTTTGGTGTACAGTTTTTTGAAGTTACAAATGACCTCTGGTCCATGGGCTGGATGAGAGGAGTGGTGTTAGGAGGCAAGAACTTCACTGTGATGAACCTGAAGTCCCTAGACAAAAAGTCTGCCAAGTTTGGAGGATGAGCAGGAGCATTGTCCAGTTCCAGGAGGCACTTGAATGGCAATTTCTTTCCCTGGAGGTATTTTTTCACACTGGGGACAAACACTTGATGGACCCACTCTATAAAAATTTGCCTTGTGACCCATGCCTTATTGTTAGCCTTCCACATCACACAATCTATCCTCGACGACATTGTGTTTCTTGAGCACTCTGGGATTTTCTGAGGCTTCACTTTAAAATCCCCACTAGCGTTAGAACAAAACAAGAGAGTTAGCCTGTCTTTCATAGGCTTGTGTCCTGGCAGTGCCTTTTCCTCCTGAGTAATGTAGGTCCTGTTTGGCATTTTCTTTCAAAACAGGCCTGTTTCGTCGATATTAAACACTTGTTGGGGTTCAAATTTTTCAGTGTCTACGTACCCCGTAAATTCAGTTACGAATTTTTCAGCTGCACGTTTGTCTGAACTGGCTGCCTCACCATGCCTTATTACATTGTGTATGCCACTAAGCTTCTTAAATCTGTCAAACCAGCCTCTGCTGGCCTTAAACTCACTAACATCAGCACTGGTTCCAAGCATTTTCTTGACAAGATCTGCGTGCAACTGCCTTGCCTTTTCACATATGATAGCCTTGGAAATACTGTCACCTGCTATCTGTTTATTGTTTATCCACATCAACAACTTCTCAACCTCTTCCACTGTTTTTGATCTATTTTTGGCTAACATGTCAACACCTTTTGCAACATCAGCTTCCTTGAGTTCTTTTCTATTTGCCAGGATAGAAGTGATAGTAGATTTGTTTTTTCCGTACATCCTGGCAAGCTCCCCCACACGTACCCCACTCCCATATTTTCCTACCATCTCCTTCAGTTCTATGGTGTTCCTCACTTTCTTTACCACAGGGGTGCCACTAGGAAGATTCTTTGGACTCATGGTGACTTATTTCACAGTCACAATCAATAAACAATCACTAAACACAATGAATTTATTGTGAAATGTTTGGATGAGCGTGCAGGGTAATGTTCACTCAAGGGTAAACAACGCTGGACTGGCTCACAACGCCTGTGCGGCGAGGCGCGCAAGTGTGGGCAGGCGGACAGGTCTGGTATGCCGGCCGAAACTCGGGGCAATGACCGAAAGTCGGGACAAAATTGGGCCGAAAAAAGTAACCGAAACTAGAAGTGGCCGATACTCGGGGTTTCACTGTACAGTGGTCCCTCGACTTTTGGTCATAATCCATTCTAGGAGCTAGACCTTAACTCGAATTGCTCAAAAGTCGAAACCTTATTTCCCATAAGAAATAATGTAAATACAATTAATCCGTTCCAGACACCCAAAAATATTCACAAAAAATTAATTTTGTGAAGATAAACTATAGTTTTACATACACAAAACAATTATAAAGTAATAAATTTATAATTAAACATTTAAAATAACATTTACTTACCCTTATTGAAGAGTTGCTGGCATCTGGAAGATAGGGAGGACAGGGGGAGGGGTTTGTGTTTGGAAGGGGAATCCCCCTCCAAAAGGACTTCAGGTAACAAGTCCCTCTCTGGAGTTACTTTCCTTCTTTGTCTTTTAATGCAACTAGGACCAGCTTGAGAGTCACTAGACCCCTGCCTCGAAAAATAACTGTCAAGAGTGCTCTGTTTCTGGATCCTCTAACATTTTCCTGAAGTGCAACATGAGAGTTAGCCTGTCTTTCATAGGCTTGTGTCCTGGCAGTGCCTTTTCCTCCTGAGTAATGAAGGTCCTGTTTGGCATTTTCTTCCAAAACAGGCCTGTTTTATCACAATTAAACACTTGTTGGGGTTCAAATTTTTCAGTGTCTATGAACCCCTTGAATTCCTGCACAAATTTTTCAGCTGCACATTTGTCTGAGCTGGCAGCCTCACCATGCCTCACAATACTGTGTATGCCACTACGTTTCTTTACCCTTTGACTGTTTCGGTCATATATATACGTCTTACAAGCCAATGTTTCGGACGTATTAAGATGCATAAATTCTAGCAGCCTCAAATCAAGCAGGAGAAAGCTGGTAGGCCTACATGTGAGAGAATGGGTCTGTGTGGTCAGTGTGCGCAGTATAAAAAAAAATCGGGTTGCCAGTGGTGCATTGTGGGAACGCCATTTCAGTAGTCCTTGTTCAGCATGCCTAGCGGTAAGAATTATCTGACTCCTTGGCACATCTGGGACTGTTCTCTTCCTCAATGATAGCTCTAACACAGATGGAAGTGTCTCTGAAGATAAATTGCATGGTTTTGAAGAGTTTGTGACCGAAAGCAATGCCAAGCATACCAGAAGGAAAGAGGGAAGAAAGAAAGTAAGGAAGGAAAGGAGAGATGAGAGGAAGGAAGGAAGGAAGGAAAGAAGAGATGAGAGGAAGGAAGGAAGGAAAGAAGAGAGGAAGGAAGGAAGGAAAGAAGAGATGAGAGGGAGGAAGGAAACAAGAAGGAAGGAGGAAATGAAGGAAGAAAGGAAGAGATGAGAGGAAGGAAGGAACAAAAGAAGAAAAAAATGAAGGAAGAAAGGAATGCAGGCAGGGAGAGATGAGAGGAAGGAAGGAAGGAAATAAGTAGGAAAGGAAGGAAGGAAGAAAGGAAGGAATGAAGGAAGAAAGGAAGCTAGGAAGGTAGGTAGGAAAGGAAGGAAGGTTGTGGGGGAGAAGACATGCTACCCCATTTGTGTTGACAGGTTGACAGGCAGTAGGGTGGTGAGTAATGGTATAATATGTCATTTTGACAGCTGCCTTACCCTGACTCAGCAAATTTAGATGTACACAGACACAGCTTGGAGCTTTGAAGTGCTAAATATCAGTTGATGGAAAGAGTCCAGTCATTATATATGTGTATGTATATATATTATAGAACAATAGTAATAAATATTTTTTTTTAATTGTTGGTTGGTGTAAACAAGTTTTGTAAACAATATAATGATACTAATGTTTGTGCGATTATTGTGTTTCATACAACAAGTGTACATATATATATATATACATTGCACCTTACTTTGGTCTCAGAGGCCACATAAGTTACAAAAAAAAAAAAAAGTGAAAAAAAACAATAAACCTACGAAAGAAAGTAGACCAAAGTTTACCGGGTGAGCGGCATTCGCTGCTGTTGCCATACGCGGCTCATTTTTTGCCAACTTTACACCTCCATATCTTGGTAAGCACTGATCGCAATGTTTTTGGGGGGGGATATAAACAATCAGAAAAATAATCTTAACATTTTGATAAGAAAAAACAAATTTTTTTTTTCGAATATTTTGCGACAACAGGAGAGCACTCAGGATTAGGGGTTGCGACAGTCAAAGGGTTAAATCTCTCAAACCAGCCTTTGCTGGCTTTAAAATCACTCACATCACCACTGGTTTCAGGCAATGTCTTGACAAGATCTGCGTGCAACTGCCTTGCCTTTTCACAAATTATCGCCGTGGAAATACTATCACCTGCTATCTGTTTTTCATTGATCCACACCCCAACAACTTCTCAACCTCATCCACTGTTTTCAATCTATTTTTAGCAAACATGTCAACACCTTTTGCAACATTAGCTTCCTTGATTTCTTTTCTCTTTGCCAGGATAGAGGTGATAGTAGATGCGTTTTTGTTGTACATCCTGGCAAGCTCACTCACACGTACACCACTCTCACATTATTCTACAATCTCCTTCTTCACTTCGATGGTGTTCCTCACTTTCTTTACCTCAGGGGTGCCACTAGGAAGCTTCTTTGGACCCATGGTGACTTATTTCACAGTGACAATCACTAAACCAGCAATAAACAGAATAAATTTATTGTGAAATGTTTGAAAGAGCACGCTGGGTAATGTTCTCTCATTGGTAAACAACGCTAGACTGGCGTCCTGCGCGGCGAGGCGTGCAAGCGCGGGCAGGCGGACAGGTCTGGTACGGACCGATAGTCGAGGGAATGACCGATAGATGAGGGAAAAATTGACCGAAAAAAGCGAAATCACCAATAGTCAGAATCACCAAAAGTCGAGAGACCACTGTACTTATGAAACAATAATAGCAACTTCAGGTGCCCATAACCCTACCCACCAGTGAGCTCAAACAGGGAGGAACTTCATCATTATATTTGTGGGGAAATGTTAGGCCGTTAATGAGTCAAACAGAGCCTGTGTAATAAGAGGTGATCATGTCTGATCCGAGGGAAGGGTTGACAATTCCAATTCCTTGAATCAAGACTCCTTCAGAATTATTATAAAGGAAAAGCACTAATAGAGGCTACAAAAGTAACCAACAAAGGACTAAGCAGCAGTCTCAGGGCCAGAAGGGTACCCACCACTCTGAGGTCTGCTTGGCCCTAGCCAGATACACTGCCTCCTTGTACCTCCTTGAGAGGTCAAACACCACTCCACCCATACAACACTACTAGCACCCACCTTCCACAGAAGCTCACCATCTAAGAACCACAAAACAAGAATCCAAGATCTGTGAGACCAGGCAGTTAATGCAAGACCAAAACTGAGCCTCTTGTTATGCCTCGATCTGCCCACAAAAAAGCGTGTTGCACACTCAAGGACCTAGACTTCAAGGTCAGGATCAACTTGCTGAAAAGTTAAAGCAAAGGATATATGGGTACCCAAGATAGCCACAGCAACAACAAGGCCCATAATCTCCCACCACCATGTAAAGCAATGACTGCCACTGTCATAGCTAAAAAAAATTTGTCATCAAAGTGAGCAGTTAGAACCTTCTTGACCATTTTATTCCATCCAAATGTGATGTGCAAAAGAACATTCACATGGTAAGAGGTCAATTATAAATATTTATATAAAGTACATGCATATAAAAAATGCACATGAATTTTATTTTCAATAAATTATTATATACAAGGAAATGAAATATGTACAGAATAAATTAAGATATTTTTATGATAAAACTTAATATAAAAATGCATACAAAGTTGGCAAAGTAATGAACATTAATCAATGGAAATAACAAATACATTTGGAGGCATAAATAAAAATAATAAAGAGGAGCTGTACATTTTAGACTGAAGTCCTCTTCAACTTATAGCTGATGAGGACAATTTTAGGGGTCAAAAATATTCAGCTCCCTGTTATTCTATATATGTCTCCAAGTGTTTTTTTTTAGTTTCCATATGAATGCATATTTAAATGTTTTATCAAATTATAAAAATATAACATTTACCTTTCACATAGTACATTAGTATTTTTCATAATAGAACTCACATTATGGTTTGTAAAAAATCTAAATTATTATAATTTTTAATTATATTCAATCTTTGAATTGTATTTTAGGATAAAAATGACATGAACTGTGTGGTTTAGCTTAGCATACGGCCTCTTTCCATTTGACATGGCTCTCTTGAAAAAGAATCAAAACACTCAATAAATATTATAATTATTTTTATACACAAATAACTTGTACATCAGGAGACAAACTTACGACGACGTTTTGGTTTGACTTGGACTGTTAATAATAATAATAATACTAATATCTTTATTTCTACAAGTAATTCTTCCTCCGTAAGCCTTACGTGTCATAAGAGTCGACTAAAATGCCGAGAGCAAGGGGCTAGTAACACCTTCTCCTGTATATATTACTAAATGTAAAAGGAGAAACTTTCGTTTTTCCTTTTGGGCCACCCTGCCGCGGTGGGAGACGGCCGACGTGTTGAAAGAAAGAAAGAAAAGAAAGATTTTTACAAGTACATACATGTACAAGGTATACAAGCCTAGCTGACATCAATGACATACTACTATATAGAAAGCCGCTTGTTATACCTGGAGTATACCTGGAGAGGGTTCCGGGGGTCAACGCCCCTGCGGCACAGAGCATTTTGGGCAAATTAAGTCAGTTTTGTCCCAGGATGCGACCCACATCAGTTTACTAACACCCAGGTACCCATTTTACTGATGGGTGAACATAAACAACCGCTATAAGAAAACACGCCCGATGTTTCTATCCTGGCCGGGAATCGAACCCAGACCCTCATTGTGTGAAGCAAGAGCTTTAGCCACCAGGCCATTATATACTGTGACCAGCTAATGGTCCACGTTTTACCAAAACGTCATGAGTTTGTCTCCTAATATGCGGGTTATTTGTGTTATGTTCCAGTCACTGTGTTGTGTCTTTTTATTCTTCATAGTCATTTTAATATTAAAGAAGCCATAAACCTGTCAACATCATACAGTGCTACATCAATATTTCAACATATATTTGGATTTATATTACAATCTGTTACTTCTAAATTCTTTTGTAATTTCAGATATTGATATACATAGGCCTACCAAGTAATTTACTTTATCTGTAAGAAGAGTGTGCTATAGATAAGAAAAATGCAGATTTTAACATGGAATCCATGCATACTGGATTATAAAAGCTATCCTTACTCAAACAAACTGTACAAATAATTTTTATATAATCCCTTCTTAAAGCAGACAAAAATAAATGATGGTTCAGAGTTTATATATATGAATTTCCATCATAATTAATGTATCCCAGTCATTCATTTGCTATTCGACCACCGACTTCAGCTAGTCCAGCTACCCACCCTCTGGAAAATGTCTTATTTGCATACTTTTGGTATGCTCTTACTGATGTATTACCTCTGGAAAGAGGTCCAGAGATAAGCAAAAGTTTTCTACCGGTTGTTGAGTCAATCATTTTCCAAAGGAAGGAAACAATTATTACCTGAACCACGAAAGGACTGAGGTCAATATAAATACACTGAGGGTGCAGAAGGGTGGTTTAATTCAGAAACTTACTTTCCAGTGATCAAACTGACCTTCCATCTCTTCAGGTTGGATATCAGATGAATGAGTAGTTGAAAAATTATGACATACTATGGGTAACAAATTCAAGCTAAACTGCACTCAAAATCTGATGCAAATAAACCTTAAACTGTTTTCAAAATTAAATTTTAATGCTAACAATAGGTCACTTTAATCAACATTACATATGGTATTTTTCAAATCTATTGTCATTCTAAACAACAATTGCTGGGAAAAGTACCGTACAATGGTAAACCGAGTTTCGGACATAATTCGTTCCAGAAGGCTGTTCGAGTGCCGTTACCAAACGAATTTGTTCCCATAAAGAATAATGTAAATTAGATTAGTCTGTTTCAAATCCCCAAAAATACACTTACAAAAGCACTTACAATAATATACTTACATAACTGTTCGAGTTGGGAGCTGTACGAAACTCGGGGTACCACTGTATTTTGAAAAGGCTACGCTCTGTAAACACCACAAATTCATTACATATGACTAGAAAATGGCATCACAAAAAATTTGAAATAATTTCATATTTACATTACTCATATCTACAATATAAAATCAATATTTTCTGTAGGAAACAATAATAAAAATAAGCTGTTTGTAACAAGGTTCATTACTGTATAATGAAATTTAAGACTATACGATAATCTTATTTTGAGTGTCATTGCCTCTATTAAATAGCAAACCAAGTACAGCAGAACCCACATATCCACTGATTCAGTATCCACAGTTTCAGTTATCCACGGTTTACTGTGGGCCAAAAATACCTCTTAATTTTGCATACTATTAGCCCCAAAGCACAAAAGTAGAGAAGCTGGCAGTTCTTCAAAGCCTAAGAGAAGCTGTGAAGTGCTTCCCATCAGTGAAAAAGTGATAATTCTTCACTTATTTTGCATAATTTATCATTAAACTTCATAAAAGGTATGTATAGGACTTATATACATGTATAGAGTTTGCTACTATCCACGGTTTCGGTAGCCGCGGCAGGTCCTTGGAACGTATCCCCCGCGGATATGGGGGTCCTACTGTACTATATTGTCCTTTATATACATTACGTAGACTTTTTTACACTTATTATATGTACTTTTAATGAGTAGTCATGCATTTTGGGCAGAGCTTGCAATGATCATTTTGTAAAACAAGCCAATTATAAATTTATTGTTGCAATAAATCAGTAAAAATCAGTCAGGATATTACCCAAGTACAGTGGATCCCCGGAAATCGGACATAATTCGTTCCAGAATGCAGTTCTAGTGCCGTTATCGAACGAATTTGTTCCCATAAGGACAAATATAAATTGGATTAGTCCGCTTCAGACCCCCAAAAATACACTTACAAAAGCACTTACAAAAATACACTTACATAATTGTTCGAGTTGGGATCAGTACGATTTCCGGGGGTCCACTAATACATATGAATGACATTAAAAACTAAATAAATTGAACCTGGTCTAAGATAGGCATGACCAATCCAAATTACATTACATTAATTGCATCAATATTAGATGAGGTTACTACCATAAGTTATATTTGGTGAAAACTAGGTATGCCATGTAAATTTACAAAAAAATATGAAAGCATAGAAAATTATATGTACTATATACAGTGTATATATTTTTAAGGAAGTTCAGCTTGTTTGACAGACTTCATATAAAAAACCAAGATTAATACATGTATTTTCAATAAAAAACAAAGAAAATACTGTACTGGCAAGATTTCAGCAGCAAGTTCTGCAGAAAAATATACTCTTGTATTACAAATAATTCATGGATTGTGAACTTTTTAAATTGCCTTGTATGGTGTATAATTTTTATTTGAGGGTGTTAAATAGAGGAAAATTTTATGTGCTTATGACTGTAGTGTTGTCCCCATTTTGGTCACAATACCTGGGGTGGTAGCAAGGTTTGACTAAATGGAAAGTAGATTCAATTCCTTAGATCAAGAATCCTACATAAAAAAAAAAAAAAAACGTGTGTACTCACCTAGTTGTACTCGCCTAGTTGTGGTTGGAGGGGTCGATTTACAGCTCCCGGCCCTGCCTCTTCACTGGTGGCTACTACTAGGTCACTCTTCCTGCTCCATACCTCTTCTTAAAGCTATGTATGGATCCTGCCTCCACTACATCAATTCCCAGACTATTCCACTTCCTGACAACTCAGACTGAATAAATACTTCCCAACATCCCTGTGATTCATCTGAGTCTTCAACTTCCAATTGTGACCACTTGTTGCTGTGTCCCATCTATGGAACATCCTGTCTCTGTCCACCTTGTAAATTCCTCTCAATATTCTATGTCGTTATCATATCATCACTATCTCTCCTGTCCTCCAGTGTCGTCAGGTCGATTTTCCTTAACCTCTTCTCGTAGGACATGGCCCTTAGCTCTGGAACTAGTCTTGTTGCAAATTTCTGCACTTTCTCTAATTTCCTTACATGCTTGGCTAGGTGTGAGTTCCAAACTGGTGCTGCATACTCCAATATAGGCCTGACATACACGGTGTACAGGGTCCTGAACGATTCCTTATTGAGATGTCGGAATGCTATTCTTAGGTTTGCTAGGTGCCCATATGCTGCAGAAGTTATTTGGTTGATATGCGCCTCAGGAGATGTGCCCGGTGTTATACTCGCCCCAAGATCCTTTTCCTTGAGTGAGGTTTGTAGTCTCTGGCTCCCTAGACTGTACTCCATCTGCAGTCTTCTTTGCCCTCCCCCAATCTTCATGACTTTGTTTTGGTGTATCCTGGACCATTGTAAAGTCACAACTGAGGCAAGGAAAGTAGAGAAGACCTAAAGTTAATACAGTAGTGGGCAGTGGAAGAAGAAAGTGGTGGTGGTAGTTGTAGTAGTAGTAGTAGTACAGTATACAGTATGTACCAAAAATTTGCATGAGCACATTACCCTGCTCTCCTTCGGGCAAGAATCTTCAGGGGATCAAATAAATGCCATCACAGAAGCGCTGTGACACAAGTACTCTTATTACTTTACTATTACCACTGATCATGAGTGTGTCAAGAACTAAATGGACGTCTCGTGGTAACTACTAGCTATTACAATGATCAATGTTGTATTTAACAACTACATTTATTATATATTTTACTGAGTATTAGAACATTCTGGACCACACTGATATTATTGTAAGAAGACTACAACAATATTTGTAAAAATCTTAATCACAATTATTACATCTGAAATATTTTTGTGAAGTGAATTATATTTTAAATTATTACTACAGTACAACAGGATATTTACATTAAAGACATAAAAAACTTATGCCTATTTCACTGCAGAATTCAACTAGAATACAGACGCTACCCTACTTACAAACATTCGAGTTACGAACATTCGGACAAACAGACTGTCGTGTTAGTTAATGTTTCATTCTCAATATGTACTTCCACAAATCAGCCAATGGATCAAGGTGTAATAACCAATTTCAAGAAATATTACACTCATCGGACCTACAAGCAAGCGTTGAAGGAGGTGGATGACTCTGGTGTCACCTTACGTGACTTTTGGAAGGGCTACAACATCTACAACTGTGTTAATAATATACTAGATGCTGCATGGCATGAAGTGACGACTACAAATATGAAGGGTGTGTGGAAGGCTTTATGTCCACAATTTGTCAACAGCTTCGAGGGCTTCGATCCAGCAGAGGATGCAAAAGATATTGTCACCAGTCTCATTGGCTTTAGTGAGAAACTTCATCTGGACCTAGAGGAAGAAGATTTTGAGGAGCTGTTTGAATCACAATCTGAGGAGCTGACGAATGAAGATTTGATGGAGTTGGAAGTGATGCAGCATAAGGAAGAGCAAAAGGAACAAGATGAAACTGTTCCTTCTAAAAAGTTTGAGACGAAAATGATGGCCGAGGCATTTTTCTCTTATAGAGAGAGGTCTCCATATGTTTGAGCTTCAGGACCCCAATATCGAGAGATTCCCAAAGGTTTCAACTGGTGTTAATAATTCTATCTCATGCTACCATCTTATATATGACAAGAAGAGAAAAACGGTGCAAAGTTCCTTAGACAAATTCTTCAGACCAGTGCCTTCTACCTCAAAAGCCTCTTCAGATGTTGAAGAAACCCAGGCTTATGAAACCCTGACTGACAAAGCATTTGATGACGAAGTGTATGAGGTTGACGACCCTCATCCCCCAGTAGCCCCACACAACCTCCGATCTTCCTCTCATCCATCACATCAAGTTTATTGCACCAATTAAAAAGGTAAGAAGTTTTATATTACAGTAGTTATTATTAAAATATGCTTTAGTATTAAGAACCGTACATTGCTGTTACTGTACAGTATTGTCTAAGTTTTCAATGAACAACGGTGCAGAGAGAGAATAATAATAATAATGATAATAAGATTAAAAACAATAATAATGGTAACAATAGAAAAATGGCAAAATAACGACTTACGAACAATTCAAGATACGAACAGCCTTTTGGAACATAACTTGTTCGTAAATTGGGGGCATCTGTATACTAATAATTATAACACAATAAATAATCTGTTTCAATAATTGGTGGTAAATTTCAAGAACAGTAATGTATTTGGCAAGATTTATAGAGAAAAAAAAAAACATGCTACATAACATTTAAATGCATATCTTTCTTCTTTCAACACGTCGGCCGTTTCCCACCGAAGCAGGGTGGCCCAAAAGAAAAAACGAAAGTTTCTCCTTTTACATTTAGTAATATATACAGGAGAAGGGGTTACTAGCCCCTTGCACCCGGCATTTTAGTCGCCTCTTACGACACGCATGGCTTACTGAGGAAGAATTCTGTTCCACTTCCCCATGGAGATAAGAGGAAATAAGAACAAGAACTAGTAAGAAAATAGAAGAAAACCCAGAGGGGTGTGTGTATATACATATGCTTGTACATGAATGTGTAGTGTGATCTAAGTGTAAGTAGAAGTAACAAGACATACCTGAAATCTTTTAAATGCATATAACATTATTTAATATTTTTGAAAATGTAAGTTTGTACGTATTGCATAAGCATGTACATACCATAGTACCACTGCTGCTATAAATAATAAGTGAAATCAAAGTGTTGCGAATACATTGGCCGTCTCCCACCGAGGTAGGGCGACCCAAAAGAGAAGAAACACTTTCACCATTACTCACTCCATCACTGTCTTGCCAGAGGGGCCCCAAAACTACAGTTCAAAATTGCAAATATCTCCATCCCTCCTTCGTGTAACTACAAAATGGTTCTTTTGAAAGGTATTTGTGCACAAATGAGTGCTTTTTTCCTCTTATCCACTGTGTCACAACCTAAAATTGCAATAAATTTGAATAGCATAAACCTAAGGTACAAGTCTGATAAAAAAAAAAAAAATGCTCTCGATATAACCAACTAATAGGAGGGATTCTCAGACTGTTGCATACATCAGAATAATGTTTTAAAAAAATCACAGAAAAATCACTAGAGTACTCTAAAGCATACTTAATATATTACTGTACACATCATTTTATTCTCAGCTGACGTATTTGAGCGCCTCTGCAAACAGAGTGATTATGTATAAGTGAGGTGAAAGTGTTGAATGATGAAAGTATTTTCTTTTTGTTGATTTTCTTTTTTGGGTCACCCTGCCTCGGTGGGAGATGGCCGACTTGTTGAAAGAAAAAAAACATTTGCAGAGATATGTACTGCAATAAACATAAATAAATAAATGCATTAAAATTACTGCAATAAACAAATAAATGCATTAAAATTACTGCAATAAACATAAATAAATGCATTAAAATTACTGCAATAAACAAATAAATGCATTAAAATTACTGCAATAAACATAAATAAATGCATTAAAATTACACTTTACCCAGTTAATTTTGTCTATTTCAGAAATCTGTTAATTCGTGTTGCAGAAAACACTTCATCTCAAGCTAAATGCTATGACCCCCCTCACCCTCTAGTCTCAATAAATTAATAACTCGTACATAATTTTATTTTGTAAATATTTTGGCTTGCAAGCACTACACAATACAACATTTTTAATGCTGAATGTTGCATAAAATATGGTTTGAGCATTAAAAAAATGGACAGACAAATCATACACCAAAAGGTGGATATCTTTAAATGCAGTACGTACATCGTCCCAATTAGAAGCTATGTGGCTCAGCAGTAAAGTGTTGGACCTGTCAATCCCAGGACCACAGTTGATGCTCCCCCCCTCCCCCCAGTCATCTTTGTTTATTAACAGTACATCTAGTTTATCCCAACTTTAGAGATTTAAAAAAAAAGAGTTGACTGGCAGTGTACAGTGGCATGTATTACAGAATGTCTTTAATCCTCATTAGGTACAGCATAATGTGTTACTAGGAGCAGCATAACAACTTACTAGAAGCAGTATAAATCTTGCTATTTTATCAAAAGCCAGTCATACATAGGACATCTCTAACATATTATATTCCTTAACCCTTTGACTGTTTCGGACGTATATTTACGTCTTACGAGCCAATGTTTCGGACGTATTTATACGCCTAAATTCTAGCGGCTTCAAATGAAGCGGGAGAAAGCTGATAGGCCTACATGTGAGAGAATGGGTCTGCGTGGTGGGTGTGCGCAGTATGAAAAAAATCGGGGACCCAGTGGTGCATTGTGGGAGCGCCATGTTTGTAGTCCTTGTTCACCATGCCTGGCGGTAAGAAGTACCTCACTCCCCGGCGAATTGGAGGCCTTCTCTTCCCAAGTGATAGTTCTAACAGCGATGGAAGTGCCAGTGAAAGTGAATTCCATGGTTTTCAAGAGGGTGTGACCGAAAGCAGTGCCCAGGATAACATAATTAGTGATGAAAACCCAGATGACCCACAGCCTTCCACCTCTGGTGCTGGGCCGTCTCATTCACGTTCACCTGTACGAGAACGAAAGAGGAAACTATTTCCCGTGTAGAAGACTCTGATGTGAGCAGTGTAAGTGATGATGACAGTGATTTCAAAGTTATTGAAAGCAGTTCTAGTGGCGACAGTGAGGAGATTATTCTCCAGTGAAGCGGCAGTATGTACGACGCAACATGCGTTCTGGTAGTGTGCCATATGCTATTCCAAGGAAAAGGAGTAAATCTCGGAGTACATCTCTTGGCCCTACACCAATAATTGATAATGAAGATGACGATATTGTTACAATGGGGATGCGTAATGTGCGTGGGGCAGGTGGTGGTGTTGGCGGTGGCATGAGTCATGTGCCACCACGAGCGGCCACGCTGCTACCCACGCTGCTAACTCAGCACAACCACCATCAACCACCCCACACTTCCACAACCTGCACAACCACAACCTGCACAGCCACAACCTGCACAACCACAACCTGCACAACCACAACCACCTGTCAATATCCAGTACGCACCAGCAGACCGCATCTGGGATTGGCAGCAAGGTGACAATTTTGTTCCCAATCCCCATGACTTTGATGAAGCACAAAGTGGAATACGGCCATCGTGTACACTTGGGAACAATGCTACTGAACTGGAATGCTTTGAGTTATTCTTCGATGAACCCCTGATGGACATTATTGTCAGGGAAAGCAACACATACTATGAGTACACCATGGCAAACACACTTCTTTCACCAAATTCACGGCTACACCAGTGGAAGGACACAACTGTGGCAGAGATGTACTTGTTCTTTGCCACAATAATGCTTATGCCACATGTTTATAAGCACACTGTCACCACATACTGGTCGACAGAACGCCTGATTTCAACCCCAGGTTTTAGTGATATTATACCAGTGAATCGTTTTTGATACTGTTGCGTATGCTTCACTTTTCTGATAAAACAAGGCCTGACAGAAACGACAGGTTATATAAGATCAGGAATGTGTTCATGTACCTGAAACAAAAGTGTTGTATGTATTTTTATCCCTTCAGGAAGCTTGTTATTGATGAGTCTTTGATTTTGTTCAAAGGCAGACTGTCATTCAAGCAGTATATACCAAGCAAGAGGAAACGCTTTGGTATAAAGTTATTTGTACTGTGTGATTGCAAAAGTGGTCTGGTTCTGGATCTAATTGTGTACACTGGCAGTAATACATTGAGAGATACCATGAAGTTATTGGGTATCTCTGGTGATGTGGTTAGAACAATGATGGAACCATATCTTGGTAAGGGGCATATATTATATACTGATAACTGGTACACGAGCCCTTTACTCAGTGATTTCTTGCGAGTGAACATGACAGACTTGTGTGGCACAGTGCGTGCAAATCGTAAACATATGCCTAGGTTTGACGCTGGCACTCGTAGAGGTGAAGTGCAGGTGTTTGCTGCCAATGATATCATGGCATTTCGGTGGCAAGACAAACGTGATGTCACATTGTTGACATCAGTTCACAGACATGAAATGGTAGACAGTGGAAGACAGAATAGAGAGACCAATGAACCCATTCTAAAACCTGCAGCTGTGATGGACTACAACCTCAATATGCGCTTAGTGGATAAATGTGACATGCAGATTGGGTTTGCTGATTGTGTACGCAAAAGTTATAAGTGGTACATAAAACTTTTTCCATCTTCTTGACATTTCCATGCTGAATGCTTATAACATGTACAAGTTGAAGACCAACAACAAACCCAAATATGGTGAATTTTGTTTGTCAGTCATCAGACAAATAATATTCAAGTACCAAGGAGCAACACCTGCAATAGACCAGCGCCCACGAAATTATCAACACACGCCCTCTCGTATGAGGCCTGGTGATCACTACCCCATACAAGTGCCTGCTACTACTCTCAAGAAAAATGCTCAGAAGAGGTGTTTTGTCTGTAAACATTCCACAAAACGCCCACAAACACGCAGAGACACTCGTTTTATGTGTGAGGAGTGTAAAGTACCACTGTGCTTATACCCATGTTTCAAAGAGTTCCACAAGCTGCAGGAGTTCTAGGAAAGTGTTCAGTGAGTGTACATATGTATATATATTATAGAACAATAGTAATTAACATTTTTTTGTCGTTGTTTGTTTGTGTAAACAAGTTTTGTAAACAATATAAACATACCATTGTTTGTGAAGTTATTGTGGTGCAAACAACGAGTGTATATATATACATTGCACCTTACTGTGGTCTCACAGGCCACATAAGTTACATAAAAAAAGAAAATAGTGAAAAAAACAAGAAATCTACGAATGGAAGTAAACAGAAGTTTACCGAGTCAGCGGAATTCGCCGATGTTGCCATACGCAGCTCAAATTGTGCCAACTTTACGCCTCCATATCTCGGTAAGTACTGATGGCAAAAATTTTTTTTTAGGCTTAAAACAATCAGCAAAATAATCCTAACATTTTGATAAGAAAAAATAATTTTTTTTTTTTTCGAATATTTCCCGACATAGAATGACAGTTTCAGAAAGGGGTCTCCGACAGTCAAAGGGTTAATCTGGGATAAATTTTTTGGGTATTCAGTTTTCAATACGATTTACAAAAGCCAGTCATAGATAGGACTTATCTAACATATCTTTTCTAGCTTATAAATTATATTCCTTGGTTTGGGATAAATTTTTCAAGTATTCATTTATCAATATGATTTACAAAATGTTCTTCAAGAGTACACAAGAACATTATATTTTGTAAAAAAAATTACAAATATTTTGTAAAATACAGTCCTAAATGGGAAAGAGGGTGACGCTAATAGCATAGTGTGTCAGTATTTCAAAAGCTCATTATATAATAATGGATATAATTAAGCAGTTTTGTCTCTTCACTATGTGAAAGAGCTGTTCACTGCACATCTTCACCCTATGAATGCTAGAACTACTACTTTGTTTTGTAACTACTGTGAGCCTTCTGTTTGGCCAAGTAGAAGACGATGACAATTTTAACTGGATTATCCCAGAGGGTTAATAACTTAGGATAACAGTGTGGCTTATTTTTGTTGGGTCCTTTATAGGTCCTTCTCCCCATGGATACGACTCCTAAGTATCTATTTTATGCAAGGTGACAGGGGCACCTGATGTTAGGAGACATGTCCATTCATCTCGCCCAGGGTGCGACCTCAGATACTTTCAGTTGTGAGCTGAAAGCTGAATACGTCACTGGAAGTTTTTAACATCACATTACCCACAGCTCTATTAACTTAACATAAATATAATATTAACCAAAAAATAGCTTTTGAAACGTTATATATAGGATAACCAAATAATGAAACAGTAGATGCCAAAGAAGGTACCTGAAAGTAGTTCTCATCTGGAAATAGATTTGGTGCAACTTGGAAACTAATGTTTTTCAAGCGTTTCGTTGTCCATATATGTTAGTTGAGCGAAACCTAGAGACATACCTAAACAGGGTTTAATTCAGAGACCAAAAATCTAAATTTTAATTCTATAAAAATGTAAAACAGCATCCACAAATAAAAACATTAACAATTTTAAAATATTTTCTTTGATTTTTAAGGAAGTTCATGACTACTATACAGGCTACAATTTCAATAAATATCACTTACATACAATATATAATAATATAATTACTACCTAGAGATACCTGGAGAGGGTTTTGGGGGTCAACGCCCCCACGGCCCGGTCTGTGACCAGGTCTTGCCTAGTCTTGTAAATTTGAAGTAGTATAGAGCTGTTTCAAGAAATAAATAATAATCTGTGTGCAATTTGTGCTCAACTTCTAAAAAAATGCTACAAAAGTATTATCTATTGTAATGATATAACGCTACAGTATTGCTACCATAGCACTGTAATTATTGTATTAGTAGTGCTATAGTATTGCTACAGTAGCACTGTATCTATTGCAGTGATACAGTACAAGAGCAGTGCTTCAATAGCACTTATCTATTGCAGTGATAAGGTCTAGTCATTATTCTGAAATCTTCACACACTATTAAAATCAATATGCATGACTGGATAAATGCTGTGATATACCTGTGACTAATTTCGAGGGTTCTTCAGCCTATGCAGACTGTCCTGAGGCCAGATTTCCTTGCTGACTGCCTGATCAACCAGGCTGTTGCCTCCAGCAGCCTACAGACATAGACTGCCATCACAACCTGCCTCATTTGACACTTACAAAGAAACTACCAAGTCATCACTATATTAAAAACCTTTATACAGTTATGGGAAATGCTGCAACAGTAGTAGCTATACTTAGTTTTGCTGCAGAAGTTATGCTGAAGTTTTTCTTAATGACTCAGTATGCTGGAAAAATGCTGTAAGGCTCACTATATGGAAGTGATAGTGAAGGAGTCACTATATGTCATTCTTGAGAGTGACCTTCATAGAATTTGGAGAGTATATGGAGACACCTTTGGTTTCTTCTGGAGGCATGTCATTAAGGCCAGCAGTCTCTTCATCTTTGGAAGCTGTGAATGAAATTTGTCATTAGAAAACATAAAATACCCAGCTTTTGATATACGAGGCATTGCACAGCAGAAAAGAATAAGCACAACTCAAACAATGGAGAAAAATGCAGACGTGTAGGCAGATCAGAGCTCTGAAGCTCAAGTTACCATACTTTGTTATGGGGGGTCTGAGCCTAACTTACAGATACAGAAGACAACAACTACACACTCTTTTCCACCCCTCTCTGCCTCATAAGATAAGATTTTCGGTGGATAACCCCGAAGGGTCAGCCACCAAGGATAACCCATAAAAGTCAGTTCATCATCGAGGACTGTGTCTTATTTTCATTGTAGTCCTTCAATCTTGTCCCCCCAGAATGCCACTCACACCAGTCAACTAACAAATTAAATTAAACCCAACTAACAGCACTGGTCCCAATAACATCCCACCTAAGTTCTTATAAGATGGCACCTCTAAATTACCAATTCCTATTGCACACATAATAAATTTGTCCATAGCCACAAATACTGTCCCAGAAGGATTCAAAGAGGCCAGAGTTACTCCTATCTTCAAGAAAAATAGTAGATCTGATGTCAGCAACTATAGGCCTGTTAGTATACTCAGCGTGATGTCCAAAATTCTAGAGAAGGCGGTATACTGTCAAGTAGTTAAGCATCTTAATGACAAAAACATTCTCCATAGTTACCAGTCAGGTTTTAGGAGATCTCATTCAACCAACACCTCCTTCATTAATTTGATGGACTACCTGAGAACTGAAATGTTGCTAGGGAGTTTCATAGGAATGGTAACCTTCGACTTGCAAAAGGCCTTCGATTTGGTTAACCACAATATATTATGTAAGAAACTACAAGCTATCGGCATGAGTTCTGTAGAATAGTTTTAAGTCCAACCTAAGCAACAGGAACCAAATTGTCAAAATCAACAATACAGAACCACAACCCATGCTGATAACATGTGGGGTTCCTCAAGGTAGTATCCTGGGCCCTTTGCTATTCCTGTGCTATGTGAATGACATGCCTATCAGTGTCAAATGCAAGTTTCTACTGTATGCAGATGATAGTGCTCTTTTAGTATCAAGTAAAGACCCACAAGACAATGCTAATGTACTATCACTAGAACTAGAGTCCTGTAACAAGTGGTTGGTAGATAACAAATTATCACTACACCTTGGGAAAACGGAAACCATACTCTTTGGCACGAAACATTCCTCTACAGACAGGCGCTGTCTACCTACTGAGCCTCGCAGGACCCTATGTCTAGCTCTCATACATGTATTATAGACTACTCTTGCTCTTCATGGTACTCTGCCTTAATAAAAAAAAAAAAACAGGTACACTACTAATCACCCAAAACAAAATTGTGAGATTCATTCTGGACCTGGGTCCAAGAGAACATGTAGGCCAGAATGAATTACAACAACTGGACATGCTGAATGTTGAAGACAGTAAATCAACTAAAGCTAAATTACATTGTACTGCAATAAAAGAGTGGAATAGACAGCCTGCATATGTCAAAGCCTGTCATAGCATGAGCCAGTTCAAGAAGAGCCAAAATGTACCTCATGAATAAGGCTACAGAAAGGGAGGAGAGTGATTTCTTGTATGAAAATAACTAATTTTACCTCTCCCCTAGTATATCTTCTTTTATTGTAACTGCTTTTACATAGTTAAGATACTTACTTGCTTTTAACTTTTAAATATAAATAATAATTATCACAATGACCCCAATGGAAATACGTAAGTCACTCTGACTTTTTTGGGTTATCCTAGGTTCCTACACATAGACTGCTATGTATGATATTCTGTATAGTTGTGTATACCTACTTGCTTACCCTAGGTATCTACTTACTATTAGGTGAATGGGGACAGCATGTGTAAGGAAACACACCCAATAATAATAATAATAATAATGCTTCCACCTGGCCGGGGACTGAACAACACTCAAGTGTGTGAGGCGAGAGAGTTGCCTACCAGACATCATATATGTATCTGCTGCCACAATAAATAAAAAAATTAAAATAACAGATGGTAACAAATTCTTCAGTAAAGCTTGAGAAGTTAAAGTAGACTGAGAAACCAAAATATTATTATACAGTGGATCCCCGGTTTATGATAGTCTCCAAACTCGCCCTTTTATGTAAGTTTATTTTTGTAAGTGCTTTTGTAAGTGTATTTTTGGGGGTCTAAAAGAACTAATCTAATTTACATTATTCCTTATGGGAATAAATTTGTTCTGTAATGGCACTTCATTCTTGAACGAAAAAAATGACGTAATCCGGGGGTCCACTGTATTTGTGGGAATCGCTAAATGTCCAAAAGCAATCAGGTTTGAACCAAGAAAAGAGTAGCTCCAATTTCTTAGATGAAGAGGAGTTCACCAGCATTATGCCCCCCCCCCCGCCTTCCACCACAGTAGAAAATTAGCAAAGTACACAATATGGCAATATGTATTTTGCAAAATGTGTATTGCACTGTAATTATTATTACTGTTAGTAAGACTGCACGATCCTAGGTAGTAGGTTGGTAGACAGCAACTGCCCAGGGAGGTACTACCGTCCTGCCAAGTGAGTGTAAAACGAATGCTGTAATTGTTTTACTTGATGGTAGGATTGTTGGTGTCTTTTTTCTGTCTCATAAACATGCAAGATTTCTGGTACATCTTGCTACTTCTACTTACACTTAGGTCACACTACACATTCATGTACAAGCATATATATATACACACACCCCTCTGGGTTTTCTTCTATTTCCTTACTAGTTCTTGTTCTTATTTCCTCTTATCTCCATGGGGAAGTGGAACAGAATTCTTCCTCCGTAAGCCATGCGTGTCGTAAGAGTCGACTAAAATGCCGGGAGCAAGGGGCTAGTAACCCCTTCTGCTGTATACATTACTAAAGTTAAAAAGAGAAACTTTTGTTTTTCTTTTTGGGCCACCCCGCCTTGGTGGGAAGAGGCCAATTTGTTGAAAGAAGAAGAAAGATATCTCCAATATTTTAAAAACTATGTAGTATTCTTATTCTCATATATTTCTAATAATAATTTAGTTTTAAGGGTGACTGAAATGCTTTGCATAATAAGGGGCTTTCTATAAAGTAATTATATTTGTCAATCACCACAACTGTATATAATTTTCTCCACTTCATACAAATAAAGTTTGTTTTACAAATTTGAAGATGATTAGAAGAGGCAGTCTAGTTATTTCACAGAACTAATATTTCAATTTAACAGAATTGGCAAACTGGGACTTTCAAAGACTAATAACAAGTCTTCTATTTTAGCAAAATGCACCAGTGTTGAAAATTAAAAACCAAACAGTGGAAATTCTCGTTACTGCAGGGAAAGTATTGATCTTTCCTTTTTTTAATTATGTACAAAATTGGCAAATTTGAACCTACACAACCTAAAATCATAGTAAATATTTTTTTGGGTTTACTGCATCAGAATTGTAAGCTCGAAGTCTTTCACAAGGGGCATTCTCAAGTTATCGAACATAAATTACAACACAATTTTTAAAATAGGAACTTACACAGCCTAATAAGCTGAACCACTTTCTTAGACACAACATCTACAAAAGCTTCAAGCTGATCAGTAGAAGCATTCTCTATTATTATTATTATTATATTAAATCAAGCACTAAACCTGTATGAATCATACAGTACAGCACTGGAAGTGGGAGTATGTGGCAGGGGTTAGAAGAATTAAGACTTAGCACCCGAAATGCTCTGCATAATCATTGGCTTTTTACATACATTCAAGTGTCACCCTTTCTTGTATAAACAATGTCACATGGAAATAAACTTTAATTGAATTTGAAGGTGGAACTGATAGAGAGAGGAGGCATGGTGTTACATGAAGTGTCAGTTTTGAGTCATGAGTGTCCCATATGCATTTGCGAGAGCATGATTTGCCATACCGGTGTGGTTGCAATGTGTATGACGGAAGTGAGCAGTGTGTACAATCTAAATATGAAAATACTGATCATTCATTTTAGGAAGGAGAGGAAAAGCCAAATTCCTTAAATCAATAGTCCGTCACCTTGATAAGGAGCCGTGTTCAAGTTCAAGTAAGGAGACGTTTTCAAGTTATTGCATGGAAACATTAGAGGAAAAAAAACTACTTTCTCAAACCACAGTATGGGTGGGGGTTGAACCTACAGCGAGCAAGCCATAAAACTCCAGGCCAGTGCACAATCCACTTGGCCAGCTGGCTACAATAAGATTCATCCAACTAGGTATACGGTGGAACCTTGGTTTTCGTCTTTAATTCGTTTCAGAAAGTCTGACAAAAACCAAATTCGACGAAAACTGAGGCAATATTTCCCATAAGAAATACAGTGGTACCTCGGGTTACGAGTTTAATTTGTTCCAGAAGGCTGTTCCAGTGCCGATACCGAACGAATTTGTTCCCATAAGGAATAATGTAAATTAGATTAATCAGTTTCAGACCCCCAAAAATACACTTACAAAAGCACTTACAAATATACACTTACATAATTGTTCGAGTTGGGAGCTGCTCATATGCCGAGGTACCACTGTAATGTAAATCCAATTAATCCGTTCCAGACACCCAAAAGTATTAAAAAACATACATTTTATAGAGAATAACTATAGTTTTACATACAGAAAACAATGAGAAATAAATATAAAGCACTAATGAAATGGATAAATGAACATTTAAATAACTTTTACCTTTATTGAAGACTCTTGTTGGCATATGGAAGATGGCGAGGGGGGGGAAAGGGAGGAGAGTTTATTGTTTGGAAGGGGAATCCCCTTCCATAAGGACTTCAGGTATCAAGTCCCTATCCGGGGTTACTTCCCTTCTTTGTCTTTTACTGGCGCTAGGACCAGCTTGAAAGTCAATGTACCCCTGTCGCACAAAAAAAATGTCCAGAGGTGTCTGTTTCTGGCGTCTCTAAGATTTGCCTAAAATGGGACAAGGCAGTCATTGAACATGTTGCAGACACGGCTTGCAACAGTTTTGTTAGGGTGATATTTCTCCACAAAACTTTGCAACTCACTCCACTTTGCACACATGTCCTTAACCACTGAAGAAGGCACATTCTCCTCTCTCTCTTCTTTCTCCTCCTCCTCTGAAGCAATTTCCTCAGCTGCAGTCTGTTGCTGTTCCAGTTGAAGGTCTTGCAGCTCTTCAGTGTTTAGCTCTTCCCTGTGGTTGTCCACCAACTCTTCCACATCCTGGCCACTCACATCCAACCCCAAGGACTTTTGTACTTTGCTACGAGTTCTTTCTTGAATTCTATCGTGTTTCTCGCCTTCTTTATCAAAGGGCTGGCACTCAGAACTTTCTTTGGCCCCATGGTAGCTTATTTAGCAGTATCACTCAATAAACAAGCACAAAAAACAATGGATTATTACAAAATGTTTCGTATGAACGCGCAGGGTAATGTTTACTGAACGAGAAACAAAGCCAGACTGACTCAGAATGCATGCGTGGGATGTTTTGTGTGGGCACAGGCAGGCAGACACGTTCGGTATGGTGGACGAAAACTGAGGTGATGAACGAAAACTGGGACAATATTTTGACGAAAAGTCTTTGAAAACCAAATTCAACGAAAACCAGGGCAAACGAAAACCGAGGTTCCACTGTATATTTATACATCACAGAGAAGTTAGCATGGGCCCCACTGTGACCACAAATGCTTATGCACTAGCCTGGAGTTTTTATGACTCACTTACCATCGGTTCAAACCCCACCTTTATGGTCATATGACCAAAAGTTCCATTGAGTAGGTAACCATATAACTACATCCCACATCAGGAGAGTTTTACATTTCTTCAGAAGAACAATATGCCACTGATGAGAAACAAGTTGAATGGCCAGGTGGATGACACTGACACTGATGTTATAAAATCAAAATTCCAGCTCTTGGATGAAATACCAACTAAAACATTAAGGACTATACTGATTGTAGAACCAACAAAGAAAGCTTCAACTGCGGCAGATCAGAATGTCAAGCTGACCAAATATAGTAGCACTGAGTATCAAAGATCTTTTAGTATTCAGTGTTTGCCAGAAGTAAAAGGAAAACAAGATTCAGCAGACACCTTAAGCTCAAAATGGGTAATCACACAAAAAAATCTTGAAATTAGCAGATTTTTAGAGAATACGCTACAGCAAAGGCAAAACTGCACCTTAATAGTGCTTAGCGCAAAAGAACAAGCATCATCTGTTGTCCAGATGATAAGTCCAGAGATACCTCTTTAAGGGCTGAAGATCAAAGATGCCAGAGTGTTGGAATGTTTCACAGACTGGCTGTGGAACATATATGAAGAAGGGGTACACAACTCGCAAGTTCCTGAAATAAGAGCCATGTAAGCCATGGTAGAGTGTGTGAGGCAGCTTTGTGGTTGCAGATAAAAGTTAAATTCAGGTGCACAGATGAGACAAACACGTTTCCTTTGACTTGCTTCAGCAATTTTGGAAGATGGTAATTTTTTTCCACATGAAAGAGAAATACTGTAACAAGGGGAAGTAAGATTTGTAGAGCTAAGTATGCTAGATGTAAAATACACAATAATTTGAGTCTTTTGAAGAAAATTTTCAACTTATTTGCAGGCTCTCTTGACTGTTCAAGCTACGTTTTTTTTCAGGATTGTAATTCCTAAGATGTTGATAATGTTTGAAGTTCAAGATAAGAGTTTTAAGTTTAGTTTATTGTATGATTAATGAAAAAAATAGGGGTTAGTTAAATTGATTTTAATCAAGTTGCACATACCTCGCCAAGAGATCAGACAGAGGAGAATTCAACTGAAAAATGTAAGACAGAAAGCTGCAGGAGATAAGTCATAAGACATAGGAAGAATGGAAAGCAAATTCATCAACACAGTACTGGATAGCACTGAATATACCAAGAGCATTAATACCCTAATAAGAATAAAACAGGAGAGAAAAATAACCCAGTTTAGATCCATGGTAAGTGGAGAAAGAGGTAGATGCCAAGTCATGTACAGCAACTGATGTGGTGACATCCAAGAGGAAGCTTGATATTAGCTTACAGAAGTGATCAGCAACATTAGACCAGCAGGATGGAGAGTTAAGCTTTGTACTATACTCTATTAAAAACTTGAGAAATATCCAGGACTGAGAAACATTTACCATATCATATACATTCCAATAAACTTACTACAATATAACTCAAATACAGTGGACCCCCGAGTTTCGTAAAAACTTCACTCCTGAAGTCTGCTCAAGTGCCATTACCGAACGAATTTACCCCCTTAAGGAAAAATGTCACGTAGGTTAGTCTATTTCAGACCCCCAAAAATACTTTTCCACAAGCACTTACAATATTATACTTACATAAATGTACGATTTCCGGGGTTTACGAAACTCGGGGGTCCACTGTAATATTCTTATAATCGTGTACAATGATCTACTTACATATACATGCATTACATATTCATTGATTCAATTTTATTGTCATACCTTAATGTCCTTATTTACATATGTATAATGTCTATTGTTCTTGTAGTCTTAAGTTAGGCTTAAGTTTGCCCAAAATGCTCTGAATAACAATGGGCTTTCTACATGTATATCAAGTGTCACCCATTTCTGTACAAAGAATGTATCATGCAGAAATAAATTTTTGAATTTGAATAATCTTGAAAGCTATGGTGACAAAACCTACATGTGGTTAAAATATCAAGTGTCACTAATGGAAGGAAAATTAATGATCAGTTTGTATCAATACATATACAATACGTACGTATATAAAAAGCTCTTAAGGCAAACTACATTACAAGAATGAATTTATTTATTTTAATCAGAGGAAGCACAAAGTTCATAGGGGTCATATAGCACCTGGGAAAATGAGAGGCATTCAGGTTCAATTCAAAGAGGAGGATAAGGTCAGTTCCTTGGATCAAAAGCCCCACACCAGCATCAAGGCAGAGTAGAAGGGAACTACTACATAAGAGATAGTAACTTTCTGATCTAAAATTCATTCATCTACATTAAGACAAGAAAAAAATAGGAACAGAATTTTGGGCAGAAAAATGTTAGAATACTGATTTATAAAATTATTAATATGTTAAGCAACTGACGTTATTATGAAATCTAAACACCAAGAAAATGCAATACCTAAACATTATTAAAATTTATTAATATTAAAGAAACCAAAGCAGTGATAAATTTGTATAAAAAAATATCTAGACATGAGGTTTAACTTCTTAGCATTCCCTGTGACAACTGAAGGTTCTAGAGCTCAATCTAGGTACAAGGAAGTGTTGATATTGCTTCTAGTCAATAGGGAATGATAAATCATACTTAAGTAACCAATCAGAGAGCTCTAAGTCCTTCCCTAAAGAGAAGTGAGGAGTTGAGATGTAAAAGAGTGTAGTTCTAGACTTCTAAGAGGGTATTTCCCAATTGTTCACAATCTCTCGTAAGTAGGAATAATGACTGTTTGGACTACATACTTTCAAAAATTCACAATAAAAAAAATGGTTGCAACAAAAATAGTCAGAGTAAAAGATCTTAGAAAAAGCCAGTCTATAAACATACCAGGAGCACATTCAAATCCCTCCATTATTTTGCTGACCAAACACTGTAGGGTTAAATGTGATTTTTTTTTATTTAACAGTGAGTGAGTGACCAAGAATGTTAGAGTGAGAGTGCTATATCCAGAGTGACTCTCCAGAGATGCTCCAACCTGCTAGATCTACTCAGGAAGTAGGTACACTGGAGTCATTTCTGCCACTTTGATTCATTTCTAGCAGAACAAGTCGCATAACCATACCACACTTGACATTACTACAAATGCTGACCAAAAAAAATTTTTGGCAGTGATGACTAACCATTATCTTTGCTCATATGGGGTCGTTCATATAGTTTAAAAAGACATGTAAGCAAACACTTGGGTATATTTATTAGAAAACGAAATGTTGCCTAATAAATATGTCTTAGTGTTTGCTCATGTATCTTTTTAAACCACTGGTAGGAATCAATTACCAAGTTTTATATCATAACACATATGGTCATGAAGCACCTGGGAAATGGTAGGACAGGAAATGAAGAGGACAGGAAAATAAAGCAGGAGAGGGAAGGAGAGGGAGGACAGGAAAGGAAAAGAGGGAGGACAGGAAAGGAAAAGAGGGAGGACAGGAAAGGAAAAGAGGGAGGACAGGAAAGGAAAGAGGAGGACAGGAAAGGAAAAGAGGGAGGACAGGAAAGGAAAAGAGGGAGGACAGGAAAGGAAAAGAGGGAGGACAGGAAAGGAAAAGAGGGAGGACAGGAAAGGAAAAGAGGGAGGACAGGAAAGGAAAAGAGGGAGGACAGGAAAGGAAAAGAGGGAGGACAGGAAAGGAAAAGAGGGAGGACAGGAAAGGAAAAGAGGGAGGACAGGAAAGGAAAAGAGGGAGGACAGGAAAGGAAAAGAGGGAGGACAGGAAGAAAGAGGAAGAAGAGGGGAGGACAGGAAAGGAAAAGAGGGAGGACAGGAAAGGAAAAGAGGGAGGACAGGAAAGGAAAAGAGGGAGGACAGGAAAGGAAAAGAGGGAGGACAGGAAAGGAAAAGAGGGAGGACAGGAAAGGAAAAGAGGGAGGACAGGAAAGGAAAAGAGGGAGGACAGGAAAGGAAAAGAGGGAGGACAGGAAAGGAAAAGAGGGAGGACAGGAAAGGAAAAGAGGGAGGACAGGAAAGGAAAGAGGGAGGACAGGAAAGGAAAAGAGGGAGGACAGGAAAGGAAAAGAGGGAGGACAGGAAAGGAAAAGAGGGAGGACAGGAAAGGAAAGAGGGAGGACAGGAAAGGAGGAGAGGGAGGACAGGAAAGGAGGAGAGGGAGGACAGGAAAGGAGGAGAGGGAGGACAGGAAAGGAGGAGAGGGAGGACAGGAAAGGAGAGGAGGACAGGAGAGGAGGACAGGAAAGGAGGAGAGGGAGGACAGGAAAGGAGGAGAGGGAGGACAGGAAAGGAGGAGAGGGAGGACAGGAAAGGAGGAGAGGGAGGACAGGAAAGGAGGAGAGGGAGGACAGGAAAGGAGGAGAGGGAGGACAGGAAAGGAGGAGAGGGAGGACAGGAAAGAGAGGGAGGAGGGGAGGAGAGGAGGAAGGAAGGAGGAGAGGGAGGACAGGAAAGGAGGAGAGGGAGGACAGGAAAGGAGAGAGGGAGACAGGAAAAGGAGAGGGAGGACAGGAAAGGAGGAGAGGGAGGACAGGAAAGGAGAGGGAGGACAGGAAAGGAGAGGGAGGACAGGAAAGGAGAGGGAGGACAGGAAAGGAGAGGGAGGACAGGAAAGGAGAGGGAGGACAGGAAAGGAGAGGGAGGACAGGAAAGGAGAGGGAGGACAGGAAAGGAGAGGGAGGACAGGAAAGGAGAGGGAGGACAGGAAAGGAGAGGGAGGACAGAAAAGGAGAGGGAGGACAGAAAAGGAGGGGAAGGACAAGTTTGATCAGAGGAAAGAGAAGGCAACTTTAATTCTTTAGATCAAGAACCCTACATCACATTCAAGGCACTTTAACCTCCCTTGTAACTGTAGATTGAACTGAAACAATCAGTGACTAGGGCAAGAGGTGGTGGTGATCAATAAAGGGAAAACAAATATAACAGAGCACAAGAACAAAATGATGAGCAGGATATCATTACCCTGAAAAAAGAAGAGATGAACACGTGGAAAGTAAAATGGGGAAATGAATGTGCTATGACATTTAAAAAATGCTGGCTAGAGCCTTTGTAACGTGAATCTCTTCTCATAGCTCTGGGGAAGCAAGGAATCACTGATTATATACTTACTTTTATCTATCTTTTGCAACTTTGTAAACTTTTCAGTGATTCAGGTTTAAATACAGCAAGGCTTCCTTCATGCCCTAGTAAATACTGTAAGCCTGTAGAACAAGATGCTTTGCCACTGGTGGCTTTGCCACTGGTGACTTTTCCAATTTTAATACAGATATACCTTGAGATACCAGTACATACTGCATAGTGGAGAAAAGTCTGAAGAAATCCATGATCATAATATTTCCAGACCTCTCTCCATTATATATCTAAATTTTGAGTTCTGTTTGGACTGAAAAACCCACAAATGGAGAAACATGTCCTTTAATACAATGTCCTAAGTGTGTATACATGTCCTCATTTCACATTTTACTGGGATTATTATACCTCAACCAGCACTCATGATAAGTCCTAGATATGCAAGGTATAAATCATGCATGCATGGAAGATACTCACCATAGGCAATAATATCATCTTGGTGGTAGCGTATCCTGCAGGCCGAGTAAAGTGGACATCTTGACCAGAAGCAACATACAATGATGATGATGGTTAAAATGACACATACTGCTGTCACACTCAGAGCAATGATCATAGCTAACCTGTGGGATGGAAGATTTGTCCAGGTAAAATGCTCTGAGTTCCTGTTATTTCACGATTAAAAATGGGAAATACAGTGGTCCCTCGGTTTTCGTGCATCTCCAAACTCGAACATTTATGTAAGTGTATTTTCGTAAGTGCTGTTGCAAGTGTATTTTTGGGGGTCTGAAATAGACTAACCTATGTGACATTATTTCTTAAGAAAGTAAATTCGTTCAGTAATGGCACTTGAGCAGCATTCTGGAACGAATTTTCGGCGAAAACCGAGGGACCACTGTACGTACTGTAATATTATTTTCACAAAAGCAATAAAACTTGGTAACTAATAAAAAGTACCAACATAAGAAACAGACAAATGCAGCTGAAATGAAGATGTATGCCTGAAATGCAATGCATAATAGTGGCTTTCTTTTGTGCTTAATATTTTATTATATGTAAACACGTAGTATCTGTGTACTGCATAAAAGAAATTAATTTAAATTTGAAACAGGGGCTTTAAGCTAAGTTTATGACTTGATATAGTCCAGTGTGTAGGCAAAACATGGTAAGTCAAGTTTCCACGTAGTGCATGTGCGTATTTCTCATTGAAAGCAATAAAAGCACAGTTCTTGCAAATGTTATTGTATGTAGTCATGAAATTTACAGAGCACTTAGAGCAAAAAGGTCAGTCAGTACTTTACATGTTTAAAAATACTACATGTAATTCATTTAGAACTTACAAACCATACTTATTAAAACTGCATTACATAAAATAAAAAAAATAAAGTAAATAAAATACTGATAGGTCAAAACCACTAATCACTGAAAAATCACAATTAACCTGGTGTTTACCTGGATAGAGTTCCAGGGGTCAATGCCCCCATGGCCCGGTCTGTGACCAGGCCTCATGGTGGATCAGGTCCTGATCAACCAGGCTGTTACTGCTGGCCGCATGCAGTCCAACGTACGAACCACAGCCTGGCTGGTCAGGTACCGACTTTAGGTGCTAATAAAACGCTATCCATTAAAAATGCAATAAAATCAAGCACACTACAACTTCCTCCTACTCATGCTTAAATTTGTAATGTCAGTGTGGGTCCTAAGATACTAGTCATACCGCACCGCAGGCTGAACAGAGAAACTGAATTCTTTACAAATACAGTAGGTGTTATAGGGTGTGCCTTATGACAAGACAAGATAGTTTAGGTAAGACCCTTGTGGGGTAAGTGGGGAAGTGTGGATAAGAGGAAGAATAGATTAATGAGAGGAAGGTTATGAGTGGTAGAGATAGTATAAGCGCTTAACCCAGTAGCTAGAAGTGCCTCATGCTCACTCTATAGAGAAGTCTCTTGATTCCTATAGAGGATAGCCAGACCTCTGTCTTGGTAAACCCTGTACAGCTTGCTTTCAAGGTGCTCAACTCTTATCTTATTCTTTAACACCTTATCCAGTATGTTAGCCTGAGACAAATCTATTATAATATCTGCAGTTATGATGTCTGCCAGGTGCTCTCTAGCTACTTTTTTTTGTATAGCTTTGCTAACAGGACACACGGTCCCTCTGCCTATGCTCTTAATATGTCTACTTTTATTGCTTTTGCTGAAATTTCTTCACTTTTATTGCTCATGTCTTTTTCCCCCACTCTGGGAATCCCCCCCCCCCTCCCTGATTCTTCAATAAGAGTTCATTGAACTTGCTACAATTTCCTCACCTTCCTGTCATCCAAGTTCCTGAATGTTGCTCGAGATCTACTAACCTTACTTTAGTTGCTGACGTTATGTGGTTAATATGTAATTTTGGGGATAAGACTGTTTTAACATTAACACCCAGAGGTTTGTCCTTTACTGATATCTGCAGCTTCTCTCCTTCCATGTTGACCTCTGTTCAGTCTGCCCTCACCTCCAATTCTCATGACCTAGAATTTGTTTGGATTTAACTCCAGAATCAACTTGTTGAATAATATCTACAGCCTGTTGAGATCTCCCTGAAGTTTATCTTTTTTTTTATTCCCCTCAGTTTTACATCAACTAACAGTAATGTGAAAGACTCAGTCTCTTGTGGTATATACTAACATATTAAGAACAGTAATGTTCTGCAAAATAAGAGACTTTCAACATACATTCGTGTCACCAATTTCTGTATGAACAATATATCATGTTAAAATAAACTTTTATTTGTATTACTGATCCTCACAGGAGCCCACAGGTTACCCATTCTGATTGTCTCATCCCTTAGTTACTCTCTCATCTATCATTTAGGTACACCCTGAACCACTAAAGTGGATCCACTAAAGTGGATCAGGCTGAAGTGGATCAGGGAGAACTGCTTTTAGCCCTTCTTGTTTTTATTTCTGATGTATTACTGCATCAAATACTTTCTTGTAGTCCCCACAGTATCCCAGGAAGAGGGGTTATTTCTTCATGAAGTAATATGTTCAGTGGGAGGGGGAATGAATTTAGAATTTAATTGGGGGTCTGAAGTAGGGGGAGGAATGAGAATGGGTGAGAAGAGAAATGACAAAGTGGAGTGAACGTGAAGAGATACAAAAGGAGAGGAATGGACATACAAGGTATTAGACAAAGCATGAGCCATGGAAACTGCAAAGCTACACTACATTGCTGCTTTTTTTTTTTTTATAAAATTATTAAACCCCCTTCCATGCAAAGCATCCCTCAATCACGGAATGGGTGGGGGTTGAACCCTCCCCCAGCAAATGAGTCCTAAAATTCACTTGCCATGGGTTCAAACCCCATCCGTTCCGTGATTTATTTGCATTCATGTTTTTACGAAATAAGTCACTGACTTTTCTTAAGGGTTATCTTAGGTAATTTACACTATGATAATTGCACTTATGTGTACCTGTACGTAAATAAACTTAATCCCTCACTTACTGATCATCAATGTAGAAAATTCTTACAGGTGGCGAAGTCGGGACACAACACCTAGGGTAATCCTGTACACTCTCCTCGACGTCTTCAGTGTCTCCTTCAGCAGTGTAGCAGCAAGCTGTGTGGTTGGCTGGGTCATGTGGCCCAGGACACGTCAGGAAAGCATCGCCCTGGCTGATGCTGACCCCACCAACATCTGGGTCAGTCTTTGATGTGACATTCACTTGACACACCGACGCCCCTGTAATGCAGAGTAGATAGATTTTACTGCTGAAGCAGCTAGTTTATTGTGCACCCTGTATCCATCCTGTGACCAGTAGTGGCTAGTTTATTGTGCACCCTGTATCCATCCTGTGACCAGTAGTGGCTAGTTTATTGTGCACCCTATATCCATCCTGTGACCAGTAGTGGCTAGTTTACTGTGCACCCTATATCCATCCTGTGACCAGTAGTGGCTAGTTTATTGTGCACCCTGTATCCATCCTGTGACCAGTAGTGGCTAGTTTATTGTGCACACTATATCCATCTTTTGGACGGTAATGGCCAGTTTATTTTGTACCACAGCCATTCTATAGGACCCCAATGGAAACAAGTCACTGTCTGACTTTTTGGGTTATCCTAGGTTCTCCACACATGCTGCTATGTATGATAATCTATGTAAATGTATTTATGTATACCTGAATAAACTTACTTATAGACCGTAGCGCAAGAGCATATGAATACAAAAAGCCTAGGAACTAGGCCGCAAAAGGGCCTAACAGTAGTACATCTAGATATATCTATATAATTTGTTTGGAATAGAGGAGCAGTGCAGTAGCCCAACTGGTTCATTCTTTGTAGATAGAGAATTGAGATTCTGCCACTCATTGTTGTAGTCAATGACCCATGCGAGTTGAGTGTGTCACAGAGCGAAATATTTGGATATCCCAAATAAAAGCTTGTTCTAGAGCTGGTCTTTTCAAAACCACGGAAAGTAAAAAAAAAAAAAGCATTAACCTGGCTGAACTAATTTGCAACAATTCTACAAATTGGGATAAATCTTTTTATAGTGTTTTTGTCCAAGTCAGAGATTAATGATAAGTGACGGGTATCAATACGTCACCATTAAAGACACAACTTCATCTACACGACCACTTGATATTGGAGTGCCACAGGGAAGTGTCCTTGGTCCCCTGCTCTTCCTCCTATACATCAATGATCTTCCCAACGTATCCCAACACCTGAAACCGATTCTCTTTGCTGATGATACGACTTATGTCATCTCCCACCCAAATCTTGCCTCACTCAACACCATTGTTAATGAAGAGCTACTAAAAATATCAACCTGGATGACAGCCAACAAACTTACACTTAACACTGACAAAACCTTCTACATTATGTTTGGTAACAGAACAGGAGTTGCACAACTGAACATAATGATTGACAACACTCATATTGCTAAACATAATGAGGGCAAATTCTTGGGCCTACACCTGGAGAGCAACCTGAATTTCAGCACCCATATCAACCACATAGCAAAAAAAGTATCCAAAACGGTTGGGATCCTCTCCAAGATACGTTACTATGTACCGCAATCAGCCCTACTCACTATACTATTCACTCATCTATCCCTACCTCACCTATGCCATATGTGCTTGGGGATCAACAGCAACAACTCACCTAAAACCAATATTAACTCAACAAAAAGCCGCAGTAAGAATTATCACGCAATCCGATCATAGGCAATCCCCCCCCCCCCATTCTTCAAAGACCTAAATTTTCTCACTGTCAAGAACATCCACACTTACTACTGTGCAACCTACATGTACAGAACCATAAATTCCAATATTAACCCTGAACTAAAACTCTTTCTTGATAGTTGTGACAGGACCCATAGACAATACCAGACACAAAAATCTCTATGACATTCCACGTGTCCGTCTAAATCTATACAAACGTTCAATGTACATTAAAGGGCCTAAAATCTGGAACTCCCTACCTGAAAACTCCAAAACTGCAGACTCGGCCACCATTTTCAACACTATCATCAAAAAACATCTTATCTCACTAACACACCCCACCATCACCTAAACACATACACACATCCTCCTCATCTACACCAGCACTGACCCAAAGGACAAGAAACATAAAATCCCGAATATAGCTATTGTCTAATAAATCTGAAACTAGTCTTAAGTTTGCCTGATTTACTCCAATATTGGAGCTTTAATAGAAACTGTGTAACATGCAAAGACAAAACCATTCTTATTACTAATTTTTTTACAATCTAAACATTCTGAACTACCTCACTATGGTAAATCTATTTAATCATTTAAAATTTGTACTCATTTGTAATTTGTAATACAATCTAGTTATCCTGAACTACCTCACTATTGTAAATCTATATAATCATTTGATATTTGTATTCATATGTAATTTGTAATATAGATTAAGACCTAGTATTAAGTCTGCCCGAAATGCCTAGCATGTCCAGGCATGCTAGTGCATGCTAACGGCCATCTTTGTAATTATAGTCTTTAAATGTAAAACACACATTGTAATTTTTACAGAGAAATAAATCATCTTGAATCTTGAATAATGGCACAGGAAGAACCGATATGTTTTTGTATTTCTAACTAGCTAGATAGTTGTGTGTGCACGTTTCTGAGGCAAGTTACTGAGGCCAGGTACGAGGTAGGCAGCAAACCTTGCCGTCCTTGACTACCATTAAAGCTAACTTTAGATTACTGCAAATCCCAGACTTTAGACGAGCGACCAATGTTGTCAGTACCACCACCGGTATTGTGTGTTGTCAAGTACCACCACTGGTATTGTGTGTTGTCAGTACCACCATCGGTATTGTGTTGTCAAGTACCACCATCGGTATTGTGTTGTCAAGTACCACCATCGGTATTGTGTTGTCAAGTACCACCATCGGTATTGTGTGTTGTCAGCACCACCACTGGTATTGTGCGTTGTCAGCACCACCACTGGTATTGTGCGTTGTCAGTACCACCACTGGTATTGTGCGTTGTCAGTACCACCACTGGTATTGTGCGTTGTCAGTACCACCACTGGTATTGTGCGTTGTCAGTACCACCACTGGTATTGTGCGTTGTCAGTACCACCACTGGTATTGTGCGTTGTCAGTACCACCACTGGTATTGTGCGTTGTCAGTACCACCACTGGTATTGTGCGTTGTCAGTACCACCACTGGTATTGTGCGTTGTCAGTACCACCACTGGTATTGTGCGTTGTCAGTACCACCACTGGTATTGTGCGTTGTCAGTACCACCACTGGTATTGTGCGTTGTCAGTACCACCACTGGTATTGTGCGTTGTCAGTACCACCACTGGTATTGTGCGTTGTCAGTACCACCACTGGTATTGTGCGTTGTCAGTACCACCACTGGTATTGTGCGTTGTCAGTACCACCACTGGTATTGTGCGTTGTCAGTACCACCACTGGTATTGTGCGTTGTCAGTACCACCACTGGTATTGTGCGTTGTCAGTACCACCACTGGTATTGTGCGTTGTCAGTACCACCACTGGTATTGTGCGTTGTCAGTACCACCACTGGTATTGTGCGTTGTCAGTACCACTGGTATTGTGCGTTGTCAGTACCACCACTGGTATTGTGCGTTGTCAGTACCACCACTGGTATTGTGCGTTGTCAGTACCACCACTGGTATTGTGCGTTGTCAGTACCACCACTGGTATTGTGCGTTGTCAGTACCACCACTGGTATTGTGTGTTGTCAGTACCACCACTGGTATTGTGTGTTGTCAGTACCACCACTGGTATTGTGCGTTGTCAGTACCACCACTGGTATTGTGCGTTGTCAGTACCACCACTGGTATTGTGTGTTGTCAGTACCACCACTGGTATTGTGTGTTGTCAGTACCACCACAGACTAGTTTTGATTATCTTCTCTCATCTCTTCGTGTCTAATTTGTTCATAGTTAATTTGTCATTATTACGTTTCCATTGTGACTACAACTTTCAACACCATAGAGCTAAATCTGGGAAGTTTCCAGGTGGCAGAACCCTTAGCAATATTGTTGCTGAATACGTGTATTGTGGAAGGGTAGTGAAGCCAGTCATATATGGCCTCTCCTCGCACCTGACTACATAATCTTTCTCCAGAAACTTTTTTATTGACTTGGAAAAGCTTGTTGTATAGGCGAAAAAAAAATATATACATAAAGTCTCCTATAACTTCAATATATCTTTATTACAGACAGGATTATTCATGTGAACATTAAGGACCAGTACGCTACCTTTATTGATTTCATAGGGTTGTGCAAAAGCAAAAGCCAAAAAATATACAAAAGCATCACACACAAAAGTAACACACACAAAAACAAAAACAAAAAAACACACAAATATACAAAAACACACACAGTGAGAGGTGTTTACCTTTCACTGGATTGACAAAGAGTTCACTTTAATCCCTACTCCAGATATTAAAATATTCTTGATTAGTGGTGAAAAAGTTACATGCATCCTTAATGACCCTCGTGTAGTCGACAGGCTTTAAACCTAATTAACCAAGCACCCCAGAGCACAGTAACACTTAGCGAATTAGTAGCAACGGTAAACTATTACTATTGGTTAATCAATATCTAACGAAGTGAAGAATTAAGTCTGCTTCAGGGGAAATAAACAGAGACGCACTAAGAGGTTATACTCAACTTTGTACTACCTATTGGGTAGTACAATAGTATGACAGTATGTAAATAAGAAGTGAAGAATAGTCCTTCATGGACTTTTTCACTTCACATTAAACCGATAAAGTCCCTGGTGGGCGAAACGTCTTCACAATACAACTCCAGAACCCCCTCTATCTTGCATCCTGCTTTGGTGTGCTTCACAAGAGGTATGCTGATGATATAGTGATTCGTCTCCATGCTATGTAGAAAATGAATCACTAAAGACCTTTATACTACATGCATGGAAGTGGGTCTTATAATATCAGTGAGCGTGAAAGCTTTCTCACATTACGAAAGGATTAAAGGGAAAAATTCAGTAGTATGGCAGTAATTGATTGTGTATCTTACAGTAATTGTAGGAATTAAAAAGAGTAGAGCGAATTGTAGGTATAAAACTGAACAGTACAAGCTTTACAGTTCGATCCTCGGGAAAACAATTCTCGAGTACACAAATACAAGAACAAATATGTGGATAAAATGGCTTAGTAACAAGCATGAAGCTTTATCAAGTCGTCACTTGATAAAGGTTTTACAACAGAGTGAAAAGTCTTGATGAAACTTGTTCTGCAACTGGTGTCTGCAAATCATCAGCAGCATCACGTGGTTCGATAACCAGGGGCTACAGCACAACGGTGTCCAGGTGGAACCATCCTCACTTCCCCGGCCGCCACTACACCACATTATCAGTCGCAGGTGACAGCTTCAGGTAGCTGTCTACCGGACGCCACTACACACTCCACACAGGAAGTCGTCTGGGACTTTAGATCGCATCAATGGCGCTAAGCCAAGAGCGCAGAGAGAGAGAATGAAGAGGGGGAGGGGGAGAGAATGACAGAGTAAGAAGAGGGGGAGATGAGGGTGGGAAGGACGGAGAGACTGTCTGAATGGAGAAGAGGCTCTTCAAGGGAGGGGGGTGTCATGATGCTGATGACGGGCTCTCGATTAAGGACTTGGAGCTACTCTCTCCTTCCTTAGATCAAACATTATTACCTTCCTCCCTCCTCATTCCTCAGCGCACACCCGAACACCAATGGAAGTGTGTTCGATACCTTGAAGAGAACATGTCGGTTTACAATCTCGCCCCAGATAATATCACTCACCTTAAGGCAGGTAGACTTTATTATATCATAGGATAGACTCACTGACAATGTTGTTTGTGGGTCTATTATTGTACATGAATTGGTCAGCGACCACTTTGCCCTCCTAAACACACACAATAAGTGATGTCAAATCACTGCCTTATTATAGAAATCGCCAACATCCCTGAAAACCTGCCGATGCCCTTTAAACACAAGGTAGGTAGGTAGACTTGTCTCGGTCTCCAGGTATGTCTACACCTGGTATAAGGCATACACATTTATTGGCGTAAATGTACTGTATGAAGACCTTGTACCGAAGTAACGAACTGGATAAAGCAAACTAAGTCTAACTCAAATAAGAAAGAGCAGCGAGGGTGGACCACTCACTGGCAAAGAAATATGGTGACTGCAAACAAAGTAAACCGCGAGTTCAGGAATTTAAAAGAGTAAATACACGGCCAGTACTAGGAACAATTCTTGCAAGGTGTCAATTATGCTACTTTTATGCTGCTATGTATGGTAATCTATGTAACTGTATTTGTGTATACCTGAACAAATTTACTTACTAAAACCAGAAAGATTTCAAAACCGAACACATCTCTACTTAAACATGACTGGTCCACCATGTACGAGGATATGCTAACTTCACCAATATACAGATGTCTCACGTATGCGAGGATTTCTTCAATACATGAAACTTGTTCTGGGGAAAATGGAAGTGTGAAGAACTTGAGACTGAACACCACGTAAAAAAAAGAGAGGGTAAAGTGAAAATAAGTTCACGACCTGTTGATTATTGTTTACTAAGTGGGGTGGAAAAACTTAACTGGTGAAAGCCAGTAATATTGAATCATTTTAACGGATCATAAACTAACAAATATCATTGTCAGGAGGAACTTGTTTCTGACGAATAACACGCCATCTCCACAAACACACACGCACGTAGACACGCATAGATACACACACACGCACAGACACAGGAGCTGTGAATTGACCCCTGCAACCATATAGGTGAGTACACAGACAGACAATATAGGCGGGTGGGGGGGGGGAGGAAGGTGATGAGAGGCCAGGTGAGAGGGAGGTGGTAGAGGGAAGATAAAGGAGACAAGGGTGATGTAGTGGAGACAAGGGTAGCATGAGTGTGTGGGGGAGCAGCAGACAGTAGTGGAGGAACCTGATTGAGTGGAGACTCAGAAGTGAGGAAACAAGACGATTGATGAAAGAGAAGCAGATAAAAAAGTACGGCTTAAATAGGAAATAGAAAAAATGGGTGATGCAGTAGAAAGATGTGGGTGAGAGAGTAGAGTGGGGAATTAGGTAGATGCAGTAAGAAGTGGATGAAGAGGTGAAGAATAGAAGATTAGATGGATGTAATGGGAAGGAATCCAAGGTCGCCCTCCAGGATAGCCCACCACATGTGCTCTTCACAAATCCTAGGCTCCCCACTAGTATCATAGATCTAATGGTAAGGGATGGACCGGTAAGCCAGCGGAAGGCCTCGGTCAGATGACCAAAAGCTCCAGCTGCGGGTCATCATATGACTAAGACCCGCGTCAGGAAACACTTGTCTTGTTGTGATAAATGGTTTTGAAAACCGACAAGTTGAAGACTGAGACACTTGTGCAACATATGGGAATCTTTATTGAAGAAACGTTTCGCCCCACAGTGGCTTCATCAGTCCAATACAAAGCAGGACTTCCTACAAGAGTGGACTGAACACATCGATTCCAGGCTGAGGGACTGATTAATTCAAACCCCTTGTCTCCTTATACCTTAATGCTTTGTATTGGACTGATGAAGCCACTGTGTGGCGAAACGTTCCTTCAATACAGATTCCCATATGTTGCATAAGTGTCTCAATCTTTAATATAATGAAAGACGAAGATCTAACTTGTATTAACAGACAACGTTTCGCTCTAAGTAGAGCTCAACTTAGAGCGAAACGAAATCTATAAATATTAACTCTGCTCTATGACGCTTTTGTCCCCGAAATGCTGTAAATTTTAATGGTTTTTTGATTATTTTTTATCATATAAAAATATGAAATAAAGAAACGAATCTTAAGCGTGTATGGTGAATAACGTATTGATTGTCAAGGTCCACGTCAACTCACAACCGAAACCACCTGGGTTCAATACCCGTGGGCAATGGGACTGTATGAAAAATTCCCCTTATGCTTGCTGCCCTTGTTTACCAAGCAGTACCAACTTGACACTCCTTCGGGAGCCAGTGCCGGGTCACCACATGGAGAAGACCCGGACCAGGACCCGTCCTGGCAAACCTACATAAACATTAAAAACGTGACTATGTTTATCTAGATTAAGAAGGACCTGCGAGATTAAGGTAGGGACTGAGATTAAGGCAGGTGCAGAAATATTAAGGTAGGGACTGAGATTAAGGCAGGTGCAGAAAGATTAAGGTAGGGACTGAGATTAAGGCAGGTGCAGAAAGATTAAGGTAGGGACTGAGGGACTAAAGCAGGAGCTTTGAGATTAAATCAGACGGTGAATTAGAGTTCAGCTTTATCTCACTTCCTACTTACCTTTCCTCTCACCATCTTCTCTCCCATCTTAAGGTAAGTAACGCTCAAAGGCATGGGATGGGCATCTAGATTTAAAGAGAATTGGTGAGAGGAGAGATGGAGGTACTGGGTGGGGAGGGTATTTCCTCAGTCAAGAGGTACTGCCACTGAGATGCGTGAAACACTTTTAGCATGGGAAAAATAATACGACATTTCACCCATACTGACAACTCGATTGCTGATGAGCAAAACATACATGTAACAGTTAGGTATCTTTATTTGCGAAACGTTTCGCCTACACAGTAGGCTTCTTCAGTCAAGTACACAGGTGACAAACACGGAAACAGCAGAAGCACTACACCTGTCTGGAGTAATGTATTAAAAATGTTAGTGTTTGACTAAGTTACATCTTGCACTCTTTAAGAACCCTTGAAAAAAAGTTCATCGCAACCTGGAGACATTTTGCTTTAATCGGTCCACCTGTTTAATAACCATATCACTAGTAACTATGATAGTACATAATTTGTTCCCCCCAGGTACACTATAATAATTACTGGGATATCGTACGTGTGTTCTTGTGTGATGACAAAGTATCATTTCCCCTAACCACCTTTTCTTCCCCTTCCCCCTTTCCCCATCTCTCCTCCTCAACCTCCCCTTTACCTTGCTCTTAGGCAAAGAAAAAAAACTAGGCTGGTGTTCCCTCCTTTCCATTATTAATTCTATTATTTCGTGTTTTTTTTTTGTGTGATAACCGAAATAACTTAAAAAATCGAGCACACATCTTAATCATTGTTATTAAGTTCTCCAGAGTTAGTTTTGATTGGCTTTAACTTCAACTTTTAATTTATATATTTTGAAAAAACTTTCGGATTTGTCTTTGATTTTTTTTGCGATTTTTATTTTATAGGCATCACCTGGATGTCTTTATTTGAAGATGTTTTGCCAACTAGAAGCTTTATAAATTCACTACAGATATATTAGGTGTTGAAACTGGATAACTGCCATCCCCAAAATCCACAATATCACAACCACTGTACCTGTAACAGACACATTCCCTATAGAGCGTAATGATATCAGTTTGTTAGACTATGTATTAGCAGATAAATTCTGATGGGTAGACTTCTGGACGGGCATGTTTTTAAAGGGGCGACAGATATATCAAATCATTATTCAGTGGAAGATACACTAAGAGTAAGAGTTGAGAACATCATCAGTGGGTAAGGACAGCACCAGTGGGTAAGAGTAAAGTAAAAGTTAATAAATTAAAGGAGATAGGGTAAGATATAAGCAACTACCGAGAGAAATATGAGCTAGAGATAAAAAACGTAATAAGTGTCTAGGAGGTATGGGGTAGATTTATGAATGCAGTGTTAGTATGTACAGTAGAAGTTTGAGTATAGGATAGTGGGTGTAGGAGGGAAGAGGAGCGCTTGATGGAATGAGAGGAGGGTGGTTAAGGAGAAAAGTTTGTATGCGAGATATTTTAACAATGTAGAAGTGATATATGGAGGGCGCAGCATATGTAGAGTAAAAGAGAGGAAAAAATAGTAGTGAGGAAGTACAAAAGAGGTTAAGTGTTAGTCCCCTACATGCGGGTTATTTGTGTATTATCCAGCCACAGTATTGTGCCTTTTTACTCTCTCTTTCTCAGTGGGTTAAGTTTTATTAGTTTTATCAACACTCAGTCATCGAAATTATCTTGACTACTAACCAATGTTGATTCACTTTTGTAGGGTAATAAACTTTTAGATGATCGAACATATCAACTTCATGGACAGATTTATAATTTCTGGAGTGAAAACGTAAGGTTTCGATGTCCCCCTCGTTTCAACATCTATGTGCGGGAAGACTGTTGTCATGTGTAGTAGTAATAGTAGTAGTAACTAGTAATATACTAGTGGTGGTTACCTGGAGAGAGTAACTAGTAATATACTAGTAGTGGTAGCAACTAGTAATATACTAGTAGTGGTAGCAACTAGTAATATACTAGTAGTGGTAGCAACTAGTAATATACTAGTAGTGGTAGCAACTAGTAATATACTAGTAGTGGTAGCAACTAGTAATATACTAGTAGTGGTAGCAACTAGTAATATACTAGTAGTGGTAGCAACTAGTAATATACTAGTAGTGGTAGCAACTAGTAATACACTAGTAGTGGTAGCAACTAGTAATATACTAGTAGTGGTAGCAACTAGTAATATACTAGTAGTGGTAGCAACTAGTAATATACTAGTAGTGGTAGCAACTAGTAATATACTAGTAGTGGTAGCAACTAGTAATATACTAGTAGTGGTAGCAACTAGTAATATACTAGTAGTGGTAGCAACTAGTAATATACTAGTAGTGGTAGCAACTAGTAATATACTAGTAGTGGTAGCAACTAGTAATACACTAGTAGTGGTAGCAACTAGTAATATACTAGTAGTGGTAGCAACTAGTAATATACTAGTAGTGGTAGCAACTAGTAATATACTAGTAGTGGTAGCAACTAGTAATATACTAGTAGTGGTAGCAACTAGTAATATACTAGTAGTGGTAGCAACTAGTAATATACTAGTGGTAGCAACTAGTAATATACTAGTAGTGGTAGCAACTAGTAATATACTAGTAGTGGTAGCAACTAGTAATATACTAGTAGTGGTAGCAACTAGTAATATACTAGTAGTGGTAGCAACTAGTAATATACTAGTAGTGGTAGTAACTAGTAATATACTAGTAGTGGTAGTAACTAGTAATATACTAGTAGTGGTAGTAACTAGTAATATACTAGTAGTGGTAGTAACTAGTAATATACTAGTAGTGGTAGTAACTAGTAATATACTAGTAGTGGTAGTAACTAGTAATATACTAGTAGTGGTAGTAACTAGTAATATACTAGTAGTGGTAGTAACTAGTAATATATAGTTAAGACTGGAGCTTTTAATTGTACTCATCTGGCAGTAAGTAATAATCTACATATCATTACTGTGGCTCTCAAATTTGTCATAGATCATGGGTAAAAAAGTGGAATCAATATGCAGTAATAATTAAACTAATTAAATATAAACGAGTAATAGACTAAAGTTGCCGTCACTGAGAATATGCGCAGCATCTGGCCGCTTGTTGCGTGTTGCGCATTGCGTGTTGCGCATTGCGTGTTGCGCATTGCGTGTTGTGCATTGCCTGTTGTGCAGGTACTGGCTTCACTGTTGCGTGTTACTGTACACGAAATGGGTTATCCGTGGCATGGCTAATTATGTATTTTTTCTATGAAAAAAGTGATTACAGAGCAGCAGCAGTATCGTGTTTACAAATTCTCCCATTGTTCGTAGTGAATACTTCAGTCAAGGGGTATACCTGTGGCTGGTTTTGAGGCTTCACCTATCCTTGCAGCTTCGCCAAATATGTGCTGAAGACTCACCAATAGTCACGATACCATGGCTGGAAAAATCACCAACAACCGCACTTAAAGAAACTTTGTGACGACGTTTCGGACCCTCCTGGACCACTGTCTTAACAGTCCCATGTTTAGCCTGTGGATGGTAGTGGCTAGTTTACCGTGTGCCCCATATCCAGGAGGGACCGAAACATCGTCAGAAGGGTCCTCTCCTAAGCACGGGTTTTGGGTGAATTCTAGCCACGGTATAGTGACTATCTCTACACTGAAGAATGTTTGAGGGGCCTTTCACTGAACTTCAGCAGTGACATGAAGGCAGGCGGGAGGAGAGAGGATCAGCAGTAATGTCTCCTGTGACATACTTGTTATAATCAAAACTAAGTGTTAAACCCACAAGGGTCATGCAGCGCTGTCCTGCGACCTACCAAGAACATTGTCTATGGAGAAGAGTGAGACACCTGTGCAACATTTAGGACTTTCTGAGGAAACGTTTCGCTGGCAGTGGTTTCTTCAGTCTAATACAAAGAATAACAGTGGAAGATGAGGAGTTTGAGATAATCAGTCCCCCAGTTTGTGTTCAGTCCATCTGTCTTGAGAAATATATAGCATATGTGCGGATAAGTGGCTTATATACTGCAGTCAGGTGAGTAGAACCAGAAGGAAGCGGAACCACCACTGGACAAATCCACTAATGTAAGTAGGTCGGGTCTATAGGTTAAGCAAGCGTTGAGGAAATCTCTATCAAGATACCAAGATGTTGACGTGTCATTACAATTGTCTATGGTGACTACCGACCCACCTGTTGATGGTTCCAGGGGGTAACTGACCCCACAACCAAGTCCCAGACCCGCATTCCTGGTTGCAGGACTAATTAATTATTGGTACTATCAGTCCGACATAGGCGCCGGAACTGACATTAGGAACTTAACAAGCTCTCATGAAGACAACTGTGGGTCTGTTGTTAATTTTTCGTAATTATGAAGGGAGTGTGTTGATAATCTTGGTCCCTTTACAGTTATCGAATTATCTTATGTACTTGTTGCACCTCTGTTATGCATAGTGTATTCTGTTCAGCCTCTTCGTAGGAGTGACTTCAATGTACAAATATACAACTAATTCCTCTAGTATTATCTTTCTCATCTGCGCTTCAGGGAAAATACAACTTGAGAAAGATAAACCTCATGCACTTTATTAATTTCATAACACTGTCTGAAGCTAGGATAATACGTACGTGGTTTTCCGCCTCGGAATGCATAGTGTCCTCCACTGAGAACGTTCAGTTTCCCATGAATTACCGTTCACTGATTTCTCCCAGATCTTGGTACAGAAATCCATTATTTTCTAACGTAGGATAGCTTAATTTAGATACTTCAAGGAAGGATTACTTAAGGATGCTTGGGAGGGTCAACGCCCCCGCGACCCGGTCCCAGACCAGGCCTCCTGGTGCATCAAGGCCTGGTCAACCAGACTCTTACTTCTGGCCGCACGCACTCCAACGTAGAGTAAAATTTTAATAGACAACTAAATCAAAACAACAGAATTCTTTCATATACAAATAGTAACATACAGACTTATAAAGTAGATATTTAATTATAATTATAACCATAATTTTTAAAGAGGTGTAAGTTTATTCAGGTATACACAAATACAGTTACATAGATTATCATACACAACAGCATATGTGTAGAGAACCTAGGATAACTCAAAAAAGTCAGAGTGACTTATTTCCATTGGGGTCCTTTTGGACCGGTAAGACAGCTGAAAACCTCAGCCAGATGACCAGAAGCTCCAGCTGTGGGTCATCATATAACCAAGACCCGCGTCAGGACACACTTGTGCTGTTTACTAACAAATCTTACCTAACCTAACTTATAAAATGTCTAGCTGATTTATGAAACATTTTCGTCTAAAACTCCCACAAACATTTAAGATTACTTTATCCTTAATGTAATCTTAATGTAATGGTAATTTCAGTGCATACCATAATTTAAAAGCACATTTATGATGGAATTATCGTATAAAACAGAACCCACTAGGCTATACCATGACTTGAGAAAATTATAATCTTTTATTACGACCTTTTTTTCGACACATGAACATGGGTTAATGGGCCAAGAAATATATCTCAAATAGTTTTATTTTCATGCGGTACAAGAATAATGTAGTATACATGTAATAATATATTGTCAGGGAGAAAAGAAAGCCACTAGTATGCAGTGAAAGTTGGACCGAAACGTCGTCATAAATAACGTGTGGGTTATTTATATAACATACACAATTAATGGTGGGAAAAATACTATAAACGATTGAGAACGTCATCAATTTTCAGTGGTTGATGCCTCGTTTAAAATGGATGGAACGTATCATGGGTTGAGGCTGTGTAGCTACAAATTTTGTTGGATTCTCTGTAATAACTGGAAAACGCTCGTCATAGCTGAGGAGTTTGCTAACACTGCCTGGAAGACAGATTGTTTTATATTGTAACCGGAACAGTCTGGGTCAGTACGACGGTCTGGTGGTCAGTGTAATGCACTAATAAATCCCCCTTCAGGACTAGTTCATGCTTTGAAAAAAATACGCTACTTTACTTTCAACGTAAGTGATTGTGATATATATATATATATATATATATATATATATATATATATATATATATATATATATATATATATATATATATAATCATCACTAAGTGCAAAAATGATTAAACAATTCTGAGTCTCTCTAAAACTGTTGTTTACAAAATGTTTACCCGAAGCTAAACAAAAGCGGGTGAGAATACTTAGAGTTTTTACCTGGTAAGTTACACCACACTGCAATAAGTGTTCATACGAGGGTTCATTATGATTTGCCAAGACACTTTCATCTTGGCGTCAGCTGAGCACCAGACTGACGTTCAGTTATATAGTGTGGACGCTTATATTCGGAGTCATGTTCACGCTTACAGTGTAGTCGTACGTGTTTACAGGGCGTTTTACACATGCGCATCGTTGGGATGTGCATGTGTAGAAGGCAGGCACGTGTATTAACACACACACAATGGTATTGGTATTCTCGTTGAGTTGTGACGAGGAAGTGAATAGGTCAATGTACTGGCCCAGGGCAGGCCAGGGGTGAGTGTGGCCCAGGGCAGGCCAGGGGTGAGTGTGGCCCAGGGCAGGCCAGGGGTGAGTGTGGCCCAGGGCAGGCCAGGGGTGAGTGTGGCCCAGGGCAGGCCAGGGGTGAGTGTGGCCCAGGGCAGGCCAGGGGTGAGTGTGGCCCAGGGCAGGCCAGGGGTGAGTGTGGCCCAGGGGTGAGTGTCGGTATTTTTTTACATTCTCTCTCTCTCTCCCCTCAATAGTATTCTTTGTCTTGCCTATCTGATACTCTCTCAGCCCACTTGAGTACTTCCTTTTAATTTCCTGTTTTGTAGTGTGCGTGCGGGGAGAGTAAAACCAGTAGCGGCAGGCAGAGAAGCGGAGACCAGGAGCTGAGACTACACCCTTGCAACCATAATTAGGAGAGTACAATGCTACGCCAATTTACCTAGGTAGAGAAGTCACTTGTGTGACTACACCTGTAGTATGTTGAGGCCTTCCTGCAGTTATAACTCTCCTCTCCTTACTCCCCTCTCATTAGTGTTACATCGTCTCACTCTCAAGACCCTCGGATAGGTCGTTCACTTGTATTAAGAACAGTAGCAGTTCTTGTACTGATCCCTGCGGAACCTCACTCGTTACTATCTTCTAGTGGCTCACCCTTTACAGCATTTCCCTGCATTCATTAACCCTGCCTGTACCTCTAATTTCTGGACTAATCTCTGGTGTGGTACTGTATCAAATGCTTTCCTGCGGTCCAAGAAGATGCAATCCACCCAGCTCTGTTTTTTTTTTTTTCATTTCTGACACTATCATAAAAACTAGCAACTTCACAAGTCAGGATGTTTCCATCCCTAAATCCATGCTTTTTGCTGTAAAGAATTTTTTTTCCCAAGCACTCCAATATACGTTCTCCAGACCTATTGAGAGTATGTATGTTAGATACACTGGCCTGTTACTCTGTGCCTCTTGTCTCTTCCATTATATATATATATATATATATATATATATATATATATATATATATATATATATATATATATATATATATATATATATATATTTATAGGCAACTTTAGCCTATTTTTCCAATTTTCTGGACGTTGTCTTAACGTGCGTGTGCGTGCTTGCGGCACCCAGGGGAAAGGGCGTCTACACCAGTGCGCGTGTTAGGCTACACAAGCCACAACACTTACGTCACGTATGTGAAACGATCGCGAGCTTTCCATCAGAAGCGTGACACTGTGTAGATGCGTTTTATAAACCACAAGTCCAGTTAAGAGGAGTGTACCATTCTGGTTCTCAACCAGCTCACCAAGATGGCCGCGTGTTTTTTTTTTTTTAATGACGGCCATTCGACAGTCAAGTCAACGAAAACAAGACAAACACGTTGTTGGCGTTTACAAGTATTTTGACAAAGCTGATCTGGAATATTGCACTGGTAATGTTTTCCAGTGACCATGCTCTCTAATCTGACCTTTCCAGTGACCATGCTCTCTGATCTGACCTTTCCAGTGACCATACTCTGTTCTGCTGTTTCCGGTGCGACACTTTCCGGTTACCACAAAGAACCTCAGCTGATCTTGTTAACTAGATGAACAGTCAAGATGTCAACTGTTCTAATGAGGATATTGTTTTGCAGTTCTCCAGTGGACCATCAGCAGCATGTAGCATCATCGTGGCGTCCCCTGCCTCTGGTTAAATGGTATCAGTCTGTCTGCATACACAAGTACACTATATCTCGGATTGTTTCCATAGGTTAAGGCTAATGACCTGAGATGTTATGGATGAAGCATACGTGGTGAACAACTTGGCAAAAAAAAAATTTTTAGTTTTGTTTATGTCGACTCTTATGAGAGCAGCCCAGGTTGAAGGTACAGTGGAAAAAAAAAATACAAATGCAGTATAATGCGATTCTTTATTGACAACGTTTCGTCCATACAGTGGGCTTTTTCGAGTCATAAACACATCTACTTGGGTGAATAGTACATGAGTATTTATAGGATGGAGAGTCAGGTGGAGAATGCTGGGTAGGTTAGATTTGAGACGGACCTGTAATGGACAGTAGTTAATAAAGGATCGCATACTGCATTTGTGTTTATTTTTCCATCGTGTCGGTATTTTATACCATTTATCTCCATTGAAAGAGATATCAGGTTCTGTACAAGTTCCAATTTCTCGTTTGCTTCTTGTTCCTCCTCTCAGTGAGTCAGTGTTCTGCATTTTTTTGGGCGTTATTATCTAAAGTATGGCTGTTCTTTCGACAAAGTATGCTTGTTGCTGGTGATCCATCAACAATGACGAGGGTGAAGGCAGGGTGAAAGCTTCCATTTTCTTCGTTTGTGGAGAGCAGCTCGACTTAGTCTTGCAGAGTTTCATCTCGCTATTTTCTGAGAGATGAGAATGAGTGGTTCTCATGGAGAAAGTTGTTATTTAGGTCAGTATCACGTACTTGAGAAGCTATACAGAGCCTAGAAAACAAATCACTCTCTGTCACCTTTGAATAGTGTGTGTTTGTCCACGAACTTGATTCGTTGAGTACTTAGAAGAGGGAATCAGCTGATTGGATCCTCCATAACTAAAGTTGGCTTGACCAGGTTTTCGAACAATATCTTGCGCTGCTCTTTTCCTTTCGCTTCAAGCTCGAAAGACAATGAAGGGTGAGGAGATAACCCTTGAAGTCTGTGAATGGAACTTCGCATCTCTGAGAGTCTGCACCTACGAAGTCACTTTCTGCAGGAAAGGCCTCTGGTAGCTTGGGCAATCTTCGTAGGGCGTGAAGGTTCTTTCATATTTCAATGAGTGATGAATTTCTGTACAATAAAGAGACATTTCGGGTACTGCAACCATCCACCTCACCAGCCAGTTGGTCCTTCGTCAGATTTAGAGCGCCATCCTTACCCTTTATATTAGCATCACTTTGTTTGCAGGCTTCAACTAGTATCAGGACGGTTTGATAGTCTTACAAGCCTCGAACTTTGTTTCAGGAACTCAATGAACACAGCAGGATGCTTGTGCCACAGATTCATCTCATCTCACACGTGACTGCATACAGCACGGTCATAGTGGGAATGATCCAGGACATGAAAAAAAATCACGGTAGATCAGCTAGAGGACGTACATAGAGCTGGAAGTCACCTCTGAGAGACTTCTGCGCAAGTACAGCAAGCTCTACATCCATAATATGCTGCCAATACCGGAAATGTTTGTCTTCCTGTGCCTTTTCACTTATCATTCTTCCCGACTTAAAACATAATCTGTTTCACCTTCGCAGTATCTCATATAAGCCTGGTAACGAGGGTGATGTAGACCGCATGCGGTAACCTGAGGCGAAGGGGCCATTTTCTTAACGTGGAATGCCATTAGAAGTTATTAGTCAGTGGCACTTGAAGCAAGATAAGCTTGTTTAAAAGCTGATACTAATACAATTCACTTCAGGATTCCTAAACAGTTCAGCAAAGCCATTTTGACACGAAGTCCTGCAAGTAAGACAATGGAATCTTCATGGTATGCGCCAAGCCATGCAGACTATTTGTTTGGCTATCTTAAAAAAGTTGATTACAGGTAAGAATAATCGTTTGTGCGAATTTAATGCTACGTTAAATCCGGATAATAGCTTAAATGCTGCACATGCGCAACACCTGGGTGTTTTTCAGAAGACGTGTCCCCAGACAATGGTTTTATCAAGTTATTCATTGCGACTTCAATTTCTTTTGATTATAATAATAATAATTGCGACTTTAATGCATCCGGAAACAATGGAAAAATAGACGTTGTAATGGGTTGGCTTGAACATTGTTCTTGCTTGTTTGAATGAAAAGCCACCCTACGACGTATGATGGACAGTCTGTGGAGTGGGGTTACCTATGATGGAACTTCTCTGCAGTATTTTTTTGCATGGTTGAAGGGTCAGTAAGACCCCTTGATATAGGGCACGATCGTTTTCTTGAAGGCGTAACAGGAGGTACAGACGTGTACCTTCCAGACAGTCAACTCCCATCCCAGTTATTTTGAAAGATATTTATCGGGACATCGATAAATACACAGCAATGTCATGAAACCTATTTTGGAAAGTTGTTGACTAAAACTGTGACCTACGTTGTCCACGGCCTAAACTGTGAAAACATCTAATTTCAATGATGGACACACTGCTTTAACGTCCTCAAGATAAGCAGTTGCTTTATTAAGATAAGCTCAAACACCAAGAACACGCTCATAGATTGAGATGGAACTATGACAAAAATTTTGCCGATACAATTACTCAGTTTTACGCTGATACCGAAACCGTCAAAATCACCTGATATTTTAGTACATACCTAGACTCATAGCACAATAATAATCCTAACTTGCCCGGGTAGTGATGAGTTTGTTTGACCTGATTCTAGCATGAACAAGTTTACCGAGAAACAGAGGAAATGGAGTTTCCTGGTTGTCGGTTTTCTTGTGTTGACGGAATTTTGATCTTTGACATTTACGAGAATTAAAAGCCAACGATTGTGACTTACTAGAGAACTTGAGTTACTATTATTCTAATTATGATTACTAATGATTTTTTTCCACATTTACTTGTCATTATAACTTGACAGGCATGTTATCGTCGACTGGGATTTGCAACTGGGCAACCTCTAGAAAAACAAGCCACCAGTATGGGTACTGGGGTTGGAATACACACTGGCTACAGCCCTCTTACAATTATGGTCCATAAAATTCATCTACGAAGTACCACACAAAATTGCACACTCTAGTCCTTGGTCCCATTATCTGCCTCTGTAATCTGACCACCGTCCACAAGGTATGAGGTACATAATGAGGATATTCAGATTACTACTGTACTTCTTGAAATTATGGAAGTAGGTGGCGGGTTCGCACTGTTGTCTGGGCTACTGCCGGTCCCGCCTGGGGAGGGGGGAGGGGAATGCAAGGAAAAAAACAGTTACAGAAGAAAGGGATTGAGGAAGGGGTAGAGGATAAAAGGATTTAGAGGGGAGGTTCAGGTAGAGGTGTGGGTAGGGGTAAGGTTGAGGGGTTGGGGAGGCTGTTGGGGGAGATATAAATGGACAGACAAGACAGAAAAACGTCGCAAAAACTCGTGTGCTCACCCTCCTCCCCACCCACTACTCCTCCATCCCCTCAAACCATCACTACCTCCACTACCACAAACATCCACAACCACTACTCACCACCACCACCAACAACAATCACAGAACTAAAAAAAAAAAAATTATCAACGTACTCTAATGAATTTTATTAATTTTTAATAATCAAACATTTTTTTCCTCTGCAAAAAGTACACATACGATTGTCTTGTGGCCGCCCCTGGATTATTCACTCACAGTTTTCCTAGTATTGTAAAAGGTTATTTTGACAATGTTTATATTTGGTAAGTGTTATCCTGAAGACAGGAAGTGTAACGTCAGAGTTGCCAGTTGCTGATATATATATATATATATATATATATATATATATATATATATATATATACATCAGAAGTGAAGCTAGTAAGTAAGTTTATTCAGGTATACACAAATACAGTTACATAGATTATCATACATAGCAGCATATGTGTAGAAAACCCAGGATAACAAAAAAGCCAGACAGAGTGACTTATTTCCATTGGGGTCCATTTAATACCTTAATACTATACACTGTATTAGATACATGTTATTATACTATAAAGGATATATACTAGGAATAAGGTAAAAAGAGTTATTTACATGTACATGTATGTTAGCTAAAAAAATAAAAAATCATTCTCCTCCCTTTCTGTCGCTACATTCATTAGGTACCTTTGGCTCTCTTCTTGAACTGGCTGATGCTATGACTGGCTTTGACATGTGCAGGCAGTCTGTTCCATTCCTTTATTGCTGTACAATAAAAGGTGTTTGAAGCCTGGCCACTGACTGTGGGTACTACAAAGTTGTGCTCTCTCCCCCTAGTACTATGACTGCTTTGGTTCCCAGCCTTGACAAAATTGGCAGCAAGATATTCTGGACACTGAGCACAGGTGAGGTCACATGTGCGAAACATCGCCACTGAAGGTGTCTTGAGTATCCATTTCCCTCAACTTGTCACCAGTAACCTGCTGTCTTACGACGTACGTCACTGGAGAATAAGAACGTCGCAGTACAATGAATGGAACAATTCACCCAAAAACTTGAATGTAGAAGATGAACAATAAGACGACGTTTCTGTCCTTCCTGGACCAGTTACAACTTGATGATGGTCTTAGATGGAGCGAAACGTTACCATAAGGTTTCTCTCCTAAATGCGTTTTTCTGTACATAAGTTATTTTCAGTTAGGTTAATTTAAGTTACGTTTAGTTATGGTAGCTTAATTTACTCTGAGTTAGAATATTGTCTAGCAATCAAAAGTTTGCAAATTATAACATACTACAAAGCTAAAAAAAATAATTTACAGGCAGAAGAAATCACCCAGTGTTTCTACAGTGAAATAGATCAGCCAGTATTACTACAGTGAAATAATAGACAGCAAAATGTGTAAGGTACTGCAAACTAGATCTGACTAGTCGAGCTGTCTGAACCACGTCAAGTTGCAAGCTACAAGCACCAACAGTCTCGCTTATCAAAGACTAGGCTGGGAGAACGATGGTTCTCGGATGCACTCAAATATATTGGAGATATAGACATGACTGCTGACATGTTGAAGGATATATAGACATGACTGCCAAGAGCTGTGAGCACCAGTCCACCTTGTTCCTATCATGTTTGAGGTTTATAGGGCCAGCGGCGGGTTAACACCGTACTGAACCCACCTCATTTCTATCCTGACTCCATTTAAAGCGAGCATTTCTCGCCGAACTGCCGATTTGTTTCTCCTCTATCTAACGTATTATGGAAATATAATATTCGTTATTCTCGTTTAGGTTAGGGTGCGTTTAGTTACGTTAATGAATGACCTATATTTACGTTTAACCCAACGAGAACTAAATAAAAATGTCTCTCTCACGTCTAACAGCGGGAAGTGTATCGTTACACCTTAAAACGTCCATTTTCTCCCGAACACTTAAAATAGTATGTCAAAAACGTTAACAGAATCTAGTCAAAGATCCGATTATTTGCCAACACATTTACAAAGTTGGAGCTAAAACTCACGTAGAGAACTACGAATAAACGAAAAGTTGTAAATATACTCTGAAGCATGTTTACACCTAGTGCAAATCTGTGTAAATGTGTATAAAGTGTGTAAACAGGTGTGGCAGTGACTCGTTAACCAACAGGTGTGTGAGGAGACACCAGCACCTTGACACACATGATACCAAGAGGAGAAAGCCAACTGACTTAACTTAATGACCACGACCCTCTCACACACCCATGCCCCCTTCCTCTCTTTGCACACCCATGCCCCTTCCTCTCTTTGCACACCCATGCCCCTTCCTCTCTTTGCACACCCATGCCCCTTCCTCTCTCACACACACGCCATGCCCTCCTCTCTTTCTCTCTCACACACACCCATGCCCCCTCTCTCACACCCATGCTCCCTCACACACACACACACACACACACACACCCATTACCCCTCTTATCTTTCTCATATTTATGCACCTCTTATTTCTATTCCTTCCCCATTTCATCAATCCTCTCTTTCCCTCCCCACTCCCTTTCAGTCAATAAGTATCCTAAATTTGCTTGTAAAAGAAAAATATAAATTATATACCCAGATGTATCCCAGTTACTCCTTTTAGAGCCTAGTTCCTAGGCCTCTTCTGTATCCAAGTGTTCTTGTGGTACCGTTCACAGGATATGGAAGGAGGTGCACAATAAACTAGCCACTACCGTACACCGGATGAACACGGGATGCACAATAAACTAGCCACTACCGTACACCGGATGAACACGGGATGCACAATAAACCAGTCACTACCGTACACCGGATGAACACGGGATGTACAATAAACCAGCCACTACCGTATACCGGATGAACACGGGATGCACAATAAACCAGCCACTACCGTACACCGGATGAACACGGGATGCACAATAAACCAGCCACTACCGTACACCGGATGAACACGGGATGCACAATAAACCAGCCACTACCGTATACCGGATGAACACGGGATGCACAATAAACCAGCCACTACCGTATACCGGATGAACACGGGATGCACAATAAACCAGCCACTACCGTACACCGGATGAATACGTGATGCACAATAAACCAGCCGCTATAATCTACAGGATGGATGTGGAGGTCACAATAAACCAGTTTACAGTGAAATCAGACGCTGTCACAGTGAAAAGTTATGTTCCCAAAGCATAGTTCTTGTCTCCTATTCTCTTTCTCGTGTCCGACATAGATGTTACTAAAATTTGAAAGAGTGGCAAAAATTGAGAAGATAGCAAACTACCAAGCCAATATAAACTAAAATTTCCAGTGGACCAGTGACAACAATGTGATGGTCAACGAAGACAATTTCAATTACTTAGCTATGGAATAATTAAGGTATTAAGGACGGGGAAAAAAGATACAAAAACTCGAATCACTCAAAAACAGGAAAATAACAGGCTGGATAACTAGAACCTTCAAGGCAAGATATGCCAAACCAATGATGATACTCCAAGTTAGTTCTTCTCTTTAGGCTGGAGTACTGCTGCCCTGCAACAACCCCTTTTAACGAAGGAGAAATTAACCTGAAGTTGTGGAAAGAACATCAACTGCTCGTATAAATTCTGTCAACAACTAAATTATGTGAATGCTTGAAGTCCCTCGATCAACATTATTTAGAACCTAGGCGAGAGAGTTCTAGTTTCTAGTGTGGTCAACAGCGTGACTGGAATATACAACTCACACTGAGGAGACAAACTTATGACGACATTTCAGTTCAATCAGTCATACTGAAACTATAAGAAAGGAGACCACAATATAAATGAGAAGGAAGCGGGGAAAGGGAGTGGTAGAACGGGAGGAAGTAGTATTACTAGTACTAGTATTACTAGTACTACTATTAGTACTATTACTACTACCTCCTTCCGCTCTCCCACTCACTGCACCTCCTCTTTTATATTCTAGTCTCCTTCCCTCATTCTTTCAGTATGAATCGTTAATGGTACAAATCGGACCTAGACGGCGTCATAAGTTTCGGTCTCCTAAGTATGGATTATTTGTGTATACCTGGAAAATCGTCGAGGGATTGGTCCCAAAACTACACACTGAAATCATTCTTAAGAAAGCAAGAGGCTTGGCAGAAGGTGCAAAATACCTATAATGAAAAGCAGGGTGCCAGTGAGTACACTAAAAAGAACTCAGTAAGAACTTTGTCAATTCAGAGGCTCACTACCTAGTGTGCTACAATGTTTTCAGAACTTGAAGCATCAAGATATAAACAGACGTTGACGGAGAAGTGGTAGGTGACTGGAGGGAGAGAGAGAGAGAGAGAGAGAGAGAGACAGACAGAGAAGTAACTTCAGATGAAACAAGAACCAGGGAAGAGCAGCCGACCTTAGACAATCCTGAGCCACAACCGTGTATCAGGTAGCTTGTTGCAGCTCTCAACACACCTGCGAGGCTTGCAACTGCACTATTAGTTGCTCATTCCTAACTCAGTAGTAAAGACCTCGGATCACAATCCAAAGAACTCTTGTGGTTGAATTTCCAATCGAGCCGAGAGGAATAAGCAAGTGTGTCTACCCCTGCTGCACCTGCCTGTGTGTCGCTCCGTGCAGAGAATAAACAAACTTAACCCATTCCTGTAAGACTTTGGCACCTTTGTAAATATGGACTACTATTACTACTGTTTGGTTGATGTTGAGTCTGTTGTAGCTGTTGCTTATGTTGTTGTTGTTGCTGCTATTATTGTGAGGTTTGGGGTTGGAAATATAGTGGTGTGGTTTTTAGTAATATACAACGATTGTGGCGGTGTTTGTTGGTGGAAAAGGTGTCGTCTGCCAGCGTGTCCTAAGCGTATCATTTCAGCTTAGCTCCTACATCTTCCTGCTGTATGCCCCGCGGACAAGCTGTGGGGTTGAAACTATAGGTCAGCTTCAGTGGCCTTTCAGTGTGACCCAAGTTAACCGTTCACGTCTAGCAACGATCCTGTAAACCAAGGTACGGGTGGGGATTGAACTCGCGTACCGTGGTTTGTTTGCAATCGTGGCATTACGATTTTGTGAGTAACGATCTTGTACTTACACAGGTGTATACTGTTGTTGCTACTGCCGATGTTTTGTTGGTGTTGGTTGCAATCTGCAGAAGAGAACCCGAAAACTCCAACGGAAATAAGCAGCACCTCTCGACTCTTGGCTTAATAACCCTTCTGGGTTAATCCGAGCTGAGTATTCTTCTTTCTTCCTCTGGTCGTCGGGTCAGGATGACACTTATAAAGACTTTGAACTCAAATTAAGTTGTAATAAACAAAGGTGGACGAGGTACTTTAACCGTGGTACCCAAGGCTGCAATTTACAAGAATATGGCTGGTTAAGATTATTTCAGCTCGACGTAAGTTTTATCAGTTTTGTGAAGACAGAAGTGCTACACAGTCTTGAAGGCAAGTGAAAAGAATTTTAAAATATACAGAACTGGGACCCCAAAAGGTTGTTCAACACTATGCAACAAGAGATCCTAAATTTGTAAACACACAGCCAGGAGCTGTGAATCGACCCTTACAACCACACACAGGTAAGTACACACACATTCCTTAAAATATAAACCCTTCACACGAGCTCCTCAGTATATAAATCAAACACAATCACGCAAAGTTAAGCTACTCTGCTCAACTACGATTACACAAGACCCCTTACAAGTTTCCCCGAGGTGGTGCAGTCCTGCCATGACGGCTCTTGACGAAGATAATGTTTAACTACTGTTTCACAGATTAAAACTACTGTTTCACAGATTAAAACTACTGTTTCACAGATTAAAACTACTGTTTCACAGATTAAAACTACTGTTTCACAGATTAAAACTACTGTTTCACAGATTAAAACTACTGTTTCACAGATTAAAACTACTGTTTCACAGATTAAAACACTAATTTTTAGTAAACACGTGTACGAATATTTGAATGTTTACGAGCACTGAAATATACGAATTGTTTACAAACACTGAACTGCATGTTTACTAACCCTGAGCTGTATGGATTGTTTGTAAACACAAGTATAAAATGTTTGCAAACAAGCTTAATTTTTTTACAAAACACAAAAGTATAAAATGTATACAAAAACACAAAGCTTAAAATGTTTACACACAAATATGAATGTTTACAAACACTGAGAATATGACGAGAAAAAAAATAAAATTGATCTGCACTCAGGTTTGATCCCAGGAAGGGGAAGATAGCTCCAGTCCCTCGGATGAAGAGCCCTTTTGAAGGACTAGTAGCGAAAAGCGTACTGGTAGCGTGCAGCTGCACCGGTGCTGCATCCTGGTAGCGTGCAGCTGCGCCGGTGCTGCATCCTGGTAGCGTGCAGCTGCGCCGGTGCTGCATCCTGGTAGCGTGCAGCTGCACCGGTGCTGCATCCTGGTAGCGTGCAGCTGCGCCGGTGCTGCATCCTGGTAGCGTGCAGCTGCGCCGGTGCTGCATCCTGGTAGCGTGAGCTGCGCCGGTGCTGCATCCTGTAGCGCAGCTGCGCCGGTGCTGCATCCTGGTAGCTGCAGCTGTGCCGGTGCTGCATCCTGGTAGCGGCAGCTGCGCCGGTGCTGCATCCTGCGTCAGCTGCGCCGGTGCTGCATCCTGGTAGCGTGCAGCTGCGCCGGTGCTGCATCCTGGTAGCGTTCAGCTGCGCCGGTGCTGCATCCTGGTGGCGTTCAGCTGCGCCGGTGCTGCATCCTGGTGGCGTTCAGCTGCGCCGGTGCTGCATCCTGGTGGCGTTCAGCTGCGCCGGTGCTGCATCCTGGTGGCGTTCAGCTGCGCCGGTGCTGCATCCTGGTGGCGTCAGCTGCGCCGGTGCTGCATCCTGGTGGCGTTCAGCTGCGCCGGTGCTGCATCCTGGTGCGTTCAGCTGCGCCGGTGCTGCATCCTGGTGGCGTTCAGCTGCGCCGGTGCTGCATCCTGGTGGCGTTCAGCTGCGCCGGTGCTGCATCCTGGTGGCGTTCAGCTGCGCCGGTGCTGCATCCTGGTGGCGTTCAGCTGCGCCGGTGCTGCATCCTGGTGGCGTTCAGCTGCGCCGGTGCTGCATCCTGGTGGCGTTCAGCTGCGCCGGTGCTGCATCCTGGTGGCGTTCAGCTGCGCCGGTGCTGCATCCTGGTGGCGTTCAGCTGCGCCGGTGCTGCATCCTGGTGGCGTTCAGCTGCGCCGGTGCTGCATCCTGGTGGCGTTCAGCTGCGCCGGTGCTGCATCCTGGTGGCGTTCAGCTGCGCCGGTGCTGCATCCTGGTGGCGTTCAGCTGCGCCGGTGCTGCATCCTGGTGGCGTTCAGCTGCGCCGGTGCTGCATCCTGGTGGCGTTCAGCTGCGCCGGTGCTGCATCCTGGTAGCGTTCAGCTGCGCCGGTGCTGCATCCTGGTAGCGTTCAGCTGCGCCGGTGCTGCATCCTGGTAGCGTTCAGCTGCGCCGGTGCTGCATCCTGGTAGCGTTCAGCTGCGCCGGTGCTGCATCCTGGTAGCGTTCAGCTGCGCCGGTGCTGCATCCTGGTAGCGTTCAGCTGCGCCGGTGCTGCATCCTGGTAGCGTTCAGCTGCGCCGGTGCTGCATCCTGGTAGCGTTCAGCTGCGCCGGTGCTGCATCCTGGTAGCGTTCAGCTGCGCCGGTGCTGCATCCTGGTAGCGTTCAGCTGCGCCGGTGCTGCATCCTGGTAGCGTTCAGCTGCGCCGGTGCTGCATCCTGGTAGCGTTCAGCTGCGCCGGTGCTGCATCCTGGTAGCGTTCAGCTGCGCCGGTGCTGCATCCTGGTAGCGTTCAGCTGCGCCGGTGCTGCATCCTGGTAGCGTTCAGCTGCGCCGGTGCTGCATCCTGGTAGCGTTCAGCTGCGCCGGTGCTGCATCCTGGTAGCGTTCAGCTGCGCCGGTGCTGCATCCTGGTAGCGTTCAGCTGCGCCGGTGCTGCATCCTGGTAGCGTTCAGCTGCGCCGGTGCTGCATCCTGGTAGCGTTCAGCTGCGCCGGTGCTGCATCCTGGTAGCGTTCAGCTGCGCCGGTGCTGCATCCTGGTAGCGTTCAGCTGCGCCGGTGCTGCATCCTGGTAGCGTTCAGCTGCGCCGGTGCTGCATCCTGGTAGCGTTCAGCTGCGCCGGTGCTGCATCCTGGTAGCGGTCAGCTGCGCCGGTGCTGCATCCTGGTAGCGGTCAGCTGCGCCGGTGCTGCATCCTGGTAGCGGTCAGCTGCGCCGGTGCTGCATCCTGGTAGCGGTCAGCTGCGCCGGTGCTGCATCCTGGTAGCGGTCAGCTGCGCCGGTGCTGCATCCTGGTAGCGGTCAGCTGCGCCGGTGCTGCATCCTGGTAGCGTCAGCTGCGCCGGTGCTGCATCCTGGTAGCGGTCAGCTGCGCCGGTGCTGCATCCTGGTAGCGGTCAGCTGCGCCGGTGCTGCATCCTGGTAGCGGTCAGCTGCGCCGGTGCTGCATCCTGGTAGCGGTCAGCTGCGCCGGTGCTGCATCCTGGTAGCGGTCAGCTGCGCCGGTGCTGCATCCTGGTAGCGGTCAGCTGCGCCGGTGCTGCATCCTGGTAGCGTTCAGCTGCGCCGGTGCTGCATCCTGGTAGCGTTCAGCTGCGCCGGTGCTGCATCCTGGTAGCGTTCAGCTGCGCCGGTGCTGCATCCTGGTAGCGTTCAGCTGCGCCGGTGCTGCATCCTGGTAGCGTTCAGCTGCGCCGGTGCTGCATCCTGGTAGCGTTCAGCTGCACTGGTGCTGCATCCTGGTAGCGTTCAGCTGCGCCGGTGCTGCATCCTGGTAGCGTTCAGCTGCGCCGGTGCTGCATCCTGGTAGCGTTCAGCTGCCCCGGTGCTGCATCCTGGTAGCGTTCAGCTGCCCCGGTGCTGCATCCTGGTAGCGTGCAGCTGCACTGGTGCTGCATCCTGGTAGCGTTCAGCTGCGCCGGTGCTGCATCCTGGTAGCGTTCAGCTGCGCCGGTGCTGCATCCTGGTAGCGTTCAGCTGCGCCGGTGCTGCATCCTGGTAGCGTGCAGCTACGCCGGTGCTGCATCCTGGTAGCATGCAGCTGCGCCGGTGCTGCATCCTGGTAGCGTGCAGCTGCCCCGGTGCTGCATCCTGGTAGCATGCAGCTGCCCCGGTGCTGCATCCTGGTAGCGTGCAGCTGCGCCGGTGCTGCATCCTGGTAGCGTGCAGCTGCCCCGGTGCTGCATCCTGGTAGCGTGCAGCTGCCCCGGTGTTACCTCTCAAGTGTCAGGTGATGTATACGTGTGTGCATGCGCTAGGAAAATGACGCAAGAATTATTTCCTTTACACGTCTGAATTAACAGACTGAGAGAACTTATCTTACTTCAGCTCATTTAAAAGCTCAGATCTAACGTACAGTAAACTCTCTTATAAACCTCCTCTAAACAGTGAGATTATGTTTTGTAAACGTGACGTAAAAAGTACAATCCAAGATTGAATAGGTAGTGTTATGAAGGTCTTTCCTCTTGGTATTCAATTCTGCCTTCATCCTTTCAATCGCAATTACCGAAAAACATTGAGGAGCTTGATGGGTTTGAGAAGGACCTGCCATGTATGGGCCAGTAGGGCTGCTGCAGTACTCATCCTTGTTATTAGTAACACCCAGGTACCTGGACAGGTTTTAAGGAGACTTGCCCCTACGTGTCGGCCTGTCCCGCAATCGAAGCATCTGTCTCTTCGGTTGTGAGCCGAGCGCAGTACCACTGAGCTGTAGTCAGCAGTTGTACACGTACGACACGAACAACTGAGACACTGGGAAGGTGTTTGGAGCCAGGTTGAGAATAAGTTTGGTCAGTGCTTCAGAAATTAGGAATGATGGTGTGAGTGGTGGCCATCAGAGCAGATTCCAAGCAGAGTTGGTTCTCTATTTCTGCTTCCTGAATAACTAACCACGGTATGATGGGACTCGAACTCATGGCGAGTGAGTCTTAAAACTCCAGGCCAGTGCGCAAGCCAGCTGACCCAGTGTATTACACGCTGGCCTGGAGTTTTAAGACTCACTTGCCATGAGTTCGATCCCCACCCGTACCGTGGTTTGTTTGAAATCGTGTTGTTACGATTTCGTGAGTCCTTGAAAACTAGTTTGGCACTGGGGAAGTTAATCAGATAGTTCTCAGTGTTGAGGTGTATAGTACAGGTGTCGTTCATCTCTCTCTGGCAGGTACTTGTGTGTTCGCTAATCCTCGTGTTCAGGTCCTTGAAGTTTCACCAGTGTAAAACCCGTCACAATTTCCACAAGGTACAATGGAGACCCGACAGTGGTGTCTTTGGATACTGTTTTCTTGATCATTAAAACCTTTGTGTGTTTAAGGCCACGATGGCAACGCAGATGTTAACTTTGGTTAGTGATTTGACGAGGTTATTGTTTGTGTCAACAGGATGCTATGCACCTCCTGTGAGAAATTAGACACATATGCAACACTTGGGTATCTTTATTGAGGAAACGTTTCGCCACACAGTGTTTTCATCAGTCCATACAAAGGAGAATCATGAAGATCAGGAGAAGTTTCAGGTAATCAGTCCCTCGGCCTTGAGTCGATGTAGTCAGTCCATCAATCTTGAACAGAATACAGCATATGTGTGAAGGAGAAGCTTATATACCGTAGGCAGGAGAGGTGCAGCAGTCGTAGGTGGTGTCACATTTGTCCAATGTGGAAGTAGGTCGTGCCCAAGGGTTAGGCAAGTGAAGAATTCCCTGTATTAAGATACCAAGATGTCACTGTGTCAGACAGGATGTAAATGAATGGTTCAGAGAACCGACAAGTTAATAAATTAGACACGTATGCAACACTTGGGTATCTTTATTGAGGAAACGTTTCGCCACACAGTGGCTTCATCAGTCCATACAAAGGAGAATCATGGACAAATGTGACACCACCTACGACTGCTGCACCTCTCCTGCCTACGGTATATAAGCTTCTCCTTCACACATATGCTGTATTCTGTTCAAGATTGATGGACTGACTACATCGACTCAAGGCCGAGGGACTGATTACCTGAAACTTCTCCTGATCTTCATGATTCTCCTTTGTATGGACTGATGAAGCCACTGTGTGGTGAAACGTTTCCTCGATAAAGATACCCAAGTGTTGCATATGTGTCTAATTTATCAACTTGTCGGTTCTCTGAACCATTCATTTACACCTCCTGTGAGAGTTGGAATCTCGTGTTGTAAAAATCAAGGTTTTAGGAAGGTTTTATTAACGCAGTCGAGTTCTTTTAGGAATGTATGTATGTAATAAACGTATTTTGTGAACCATTAGAGAGAAAACCCTATGTAACAGTCTCACGTTTGGTTCTGTTTTCTTGAGATATATACCACAGCAAATAATTTTTGTTAGTAGAATCTTGGTACAGAGGATATCTTCCTAACCCTCTTGCTTACTACTGGCCCATCCCTTGGGTATGACCTACGTCCACTGGGGATCCCCACGTACCAGTGACAATGCCTTCGTCTGCTGCACGTCCCTCACCTGACGCCAGTATATAAAAAAACAAGCTTCATGCCTGTGTGTTAGACTCTTTAAAACTATGGTGCTCTTCGCCAACTTCAAGGCTGAGGGACTGATTACCTCATCTTTTGTATATAATTCTACAGTCTTCACATTATGTCCTTGTATTGTATTGGTAAAGCCACTGGCTAGCGAAACGTCTACAAATAAAAATACCCAGATGTTGCATATGTATCTAATTCTTGATTTTGTTATAGTGGGTTTGTGGCATAACTTAAAAAGTATATCTTCCTTCTTGCAGATATATGTCCGCGTTTTTCTTCATTGCTAAATTTGACTGAAGGTTCTACCAATTTTATGTTAAAATTATTATTATCATCATCATCAAGGGGGAAACGCTAAACCCGTAGGATTATACAGCGCCTGTGGGGATGATGTGGAAGGTATTCAGGCTTAATTCAGGGAACTTTAGCACAGATCTAGTTCCCCAAATCAAGTGTTCCTCACCAGTGTCAAGGAACCTCCCTTGAGGGGTATGTTATTAAGAAGGTTGAATGTGTTATAGTATCTTGGAGCAATGATAAGGTTCTCGTGGTATATCTTAGTCATGTTACTTCCCTGGGGATGTCCACTTAACCTTCTCCAAGTGCCTCATGTATATGATACAGTCAATGGTGATCTCATGGTTGCTTGTACACAGGAACCCTCAAAAGACAAGCAACTGAAGCTCACATGGCTATGCCAAATGACTGCTTGTACACAGGAACCCTCAAAAGACAAGCAACTGAAGCTTACATGGCCATGCCAAATGACTGCTTGTACACAGGAACCCTCAAAAGACAAGCAACTGAAGCTTACATGGCCATGCCAAATGACTGCTTGTACACAGGAACCCTCAAAAGACAAGCAACTGAAGCTTACATGGCCATGCCAAATGACTGCTTGTACACAGGAACCCTCAAAAGACAAGCAACTGAAGCTTACATGGCCATGCCAAATGACTGCTTGTACACAGGAACCCTCAAAAGACAAGCAACTGAAGCTCTCACAGAGCTGAGGTAATCTTTCGTAAGAAGTGAGGTAGAGACCATTTTTATTTTTTGAGAAGTAAACCCAGGGCTTGTTTAATAGTCTCACCCAGGCAGGATGAGACGTATGAATAAGTCTTACACTAACTGTCCCTGTTATCCTAGCAGAAAGTAGGTACATTGAAGTTGAGTCGCAGCCTAGACAATTATCCTAAGTGGAGTAAGCCAAACTTCCTGGCTGAGTTACCCTGGGTTAACCCCAGTGGTTAAATAACTATAAGGCTGTCTTTGTCGTTCTGGTCATAGTCGCCCTGGTCGCCCCCTCACTCAACGCCTTTAAGAGACAATATAAATATAGATCTCTCAGTCACTCTTCATAAGGACCACAATGCCGGGGTTGAGTCATTCTGTGAAGGATACCCCTCCCCGGTCAGTGATACCTCCCTGTGAGGAATATATCGCTACGTTCTAAGAGGAATACCTCCCTGTGAAGGATACCCACTTAAGGGGTACCTTTCTGTGAGGGATACCACCCTGCGAGGGATACCTTCACGTAAGGGGTGCCCGAGGTATAAAGTAGGTATCCTTTACATTATGCCGTCAGGAATACCTCTCAATTCTTCGTACGCCCATCCTTCATGCTAGCAAGTGGGGCTGCCCTTCCTTGGATCAAACCTCATTACCTCCCATTTCCCAGGCGCTGAATGACCCCTATGGGTTTATCGCATGGGGACTTAGATTTACAAATCATTTAATAGGTTTAACAGGCTGTCTGTAGAGTTGACTTGCTTGTGGTTTAATAGGGTAGGTGTAACAGTGACTTGATTAGTTTGTGGTTTAACAGGCTGGGTACAAGTGTGTTGTGGTTTAATACTGAGTGTAACAGTGAGGCCTAGTTACTACGCCTTTTGTGTATCTATTCTCATAGCCCTGAGGCCTAGTTACTAGGCCTTGTGTATCTATTCTCATAGCCCTGAGGCCTAGTTACTAGGCCTTTTGTGTATCTATTCTCGTAGCCGAGGCGTCCACACGTTGGGTATAGGCTGTGTAATAAACTAGCCACTTCGGCGGCAAAATCTAAAAACTGGTATTGAAATGTTACTTCACCTGCCATTAACAACACTTACCTCATCTAGGTTCCTTTAAAATATACAAAGTTGCTAAAAATGTTAATATGTTGGTAGGTAGCAAGTTGCAATCAATAAAAAGTGTGTACTTATGCATAAATAACCCACATATAGAATGAAGTTATGAAGACATTTCGGTCCGTCACTTATTAAAGGACCGAAATGTCGTCGTAGGTTCATTCTATGTGAGGGTTATTTGTGCAATGTTCCACTCACGGTATTGTGCCTTTTTCATTTGTCTTTTTAGAGTGTATTTAGTGAGTGCACGATGTGTGCAGCGCGATCCTCCACTCTGGCCAGAGTTGATATGCTCAGTGCAAGTGTTTGGTCAAGCCTCTTGAGAGGTTAAGTAGGTAGGGTCAGCACGGCTCCACTCAACACCTCTGGAGACTTTCCCTGTCGTCAGAGGCACACTCAGACATGAGGTCTTAACGGGACGAGTGTGGGGTTAAGTCAGGGTGAAGCTGGCTGTGTATGTTACAAGGATGAAGAATTAAGACATGTGCAATATAGAAATAAAACATACTGTTTTTATTTCTCTTATCCTGGGTTAACCTTCTAAGGTATTCTGCGATACGGTTTTTGATTTTCCTACCTGGAGGTCGTTCCGAGGGTCAACGCCCCCGTGGCCTGTTCAACAAGGTTGTTACTGCTGGCCCGCACGCCTTTGGTACCGTTGATGAGTTTCGAGAGATTTTCTACTCCCAGAACCCGGCCTTGAGCCAGGTTTGTCTGGTACTTGCCTGATCAACCAGGCTGTTGCTGCTGGTGGTCAGCAATCCAACGTACGAAGTACAGCCCGGCTGATCGGGCACCGCCAAAATTTTAGGTAACTATCCAGCTCCCTCTTGAAGGCAGCCAGGGGTCTATTGGTAATTCTTCTTACGCATGATGGAAGGCTGTCGAACAGTCTTGGGCCCAGCACACTCATTGTGTCTTCTCTTAGTGTACTCCTGCTGGCGCCCCTGCTTTTCACTGGGAGTATGTCGCATCCTCTGTATAATCTTCTGCCTTTGTAGGGAGTGATTTCTGTGTGCACATTTGGGACCTATCCCTCTAGAATTTTCCAGGTGTATATTATATATCTTTCTCGCTTACGTTCCAGGGAGTACAGGTCGAACGTTCCCAGTAATTAAGATGCTTGACTGAACTTGCACGTGCAGTAAAAGTTCGACATAAATTATTATTAGACATAAGTAAACTTTTTTTTCTACAGAGAAGAAATATAAATCATTAAACACATGAAATTACTTTGGTCAGTGAAACATGATATGGAATAGTAACAAAGTGACAAGATATTAGTGGTAGTCTGACACTGCTAGTTGACTAACTAGTAGACTACACCTGTGCTCTCCCACCTGCCTGCCTGCCACCCCTGTACTCTCCCACCTGCCTGCCTGCCACCCCTGTACTCTCCCACCTGCCTGCCTGCCACCCCTGTACTCTCCCACCTGCCTGCCTGCCACCCCTGTACTCTCCCACCTGCCAGCCTGCCACACCTGTACTCTCCCACCTGCCAGCCTGCCACACCTGTACTCTCCCACCTGCCTGCCTGCCACCCCTGTACTCTCCCACCTGCCTGCCTGCCACACCTGTACTCTCCCACCTGCCTGCCACACCTGTACTCCCAACTGCCTGCCTGCCACACCTGTACTCTCCCAACTGCCTGCCTGCCACACCTGTACTCTCCCAACTGCCTGCCTGCCACACCTGTACTCTCCCAACTGCCTGCCTGCCACACCTGTACTCTCCCAACTGCCTGCCTGCCACACCTGTACTCCCAACTGCCTGCCTGCCACACCTGTACTCTCCCAACTGCCTGCCTGCCACACCTGTACTCTCCCAACTGCCTGCCTGCCACACCTGTACTCTCCCAACTGCCTGCCTGCCACACCTGTACTCTCCCAACTGCCTGCCTGCCACACCTGTACTCTCCCAACTGCCTGCCTGCCACACCTGTACTCTCCCAACTGCCTGCCTGCCACACCTGTACTCTCCCAACTGCCTGCCTGCCACACCTGTACTCTCCCAACTGCCTGCCTGCCACACCTGTACTCTCCCAACTGCCTGCCTGCCACACCTGTACTCTCCCAACTGCCTGCCTGCCACACCTGTACTCTCCCAACTGCCTGCCTGCCACACCTGTACTCTCCCAACTGCCTGCCTGCCACACCTGTACTCTCCCAACTGCCTGCCTGCCACACCTGTACTCTCCCAACTGCCTGCCTGCCACACCTGTACTCTCCCAACTGCCTGCCTGCCACACCTGTACTCTCCCAACTGCCTGCCTGCCACACCTGTACTCTCCCAACTGCCTGCCTGCCACACCTGTACTCTCCCAACTGCCTGCCTGCCACACCTGTACTCTCCCAACTGCCTGCCTGCCACACCTGTACTCTCCCAACTGCCTGCCTGCCACACCTGTACTCTCCCAACTGTCTGCCTGCCACACCTGTACTCTCCCAACTGCCTGCCTGCCACACCTGTACTCTCCCAACTGCCTGCCTGCCACACCTGTACTCTCCCAACTGCCTGCCTGCCACACCTGTACTCTCCCAACTGCCTGCCTGCCACACCTGTACTCTCCCACCTGCCTGCCTGCCACACCTGTACTCTCCCACCTGCCTGCCTGCAACACCTGTACTCTCCCACCTGCCTGCCTGCAACACCTGTACTCTCCCACCTGCCTGCCTGCAACACCTGTACTCTCCCACCTGCCTGCCTGCCACCCTTGTATTCTCCCACCTACCTGCCTGCCTGCCACACCTGTACTCTCCCACCTGTCTGCCACATAACCTGCCCACTCTTCAGCTGCTACCACCATACACCTATTGCCACCACACATTCGCTGCCACCACCCACCACACATTCGCTGCCACCACCCACCACACATTCGCTGCCACCACCCACCACACATTCGCTGCCACCACCCACCACACATTCGCTGCCACCACCCACCACACATTCGCTGCCACCACCCACCACACATTCGCTGCCACCACCCACCACACATTCGCTGCCACCACCCACCACACATTCGCTGCCACCACCCACCAAAATTGAATATAACAAGAAAGCTGGTTTGAGACCACGCCCACCCTGGTTAACCAGTCAGTCGAGAGGCCTGGCCCTGGCCTTAGCTCGCGCCATCAGGGTAGGAAAACTCTGGAAAAAAAGGCACAATATTGTGACTGGAACAATACACAAATAACCCGCACATAGACTGAAACTTATGACGACGTTTCGGTCCGACTTGGACCATTAACTAGTTATAAATTAGACACATGTGCAACATTTGGGTATCTTTATAGTAAACGTTTCGCCAACCAGTGGCTTTATCAATACAAAATTCTAGGACATAATTCTACTCTCTTCAAATTATGTCCTAGAATTTTGTATTGATAAAGCCACTGGTTGGCGAAACGTTTACTATAAAGATACCCAGATGTTGCACATGTGTCTTAATTTTCATCTATTAACTAGTTAATGGTCCAAGTCAGACCGAAACGTCGTCACAAGTTTCATTCTCCTAGGTGAGGGTTACTTGTGCATATAAAAACCCTTGAAACCGGCCATTGGTAAGTCACTGGTACAAGCCGTGGTAGGCAGAGACCAGGGAAGCCAGTAGGAGAAAGAAATATCTCTGGAGAGAAACAAAAAAATAAAGAGACAATAGCAACGCTGCTTCACTAACACATCAGAAGATAACAATGGATCAGACGATAACAGTGGGGGAAGGGGAAGAAAGAGAAACACTCATAAAATAAATAACATGAAATTATACAGTAAGTTTAACAGAAGATTTCATTGTTTACAAATAAGCGAGGGTCATTACCCGAGTTAGAAGCGAGGGCAAACTTGGCCAAAATATAACACCTCATTGTTCTACTGAAGTCTCCCAGCTTAGGGACTCAGGCTGACACGCTGTGTTTTTAAACTAGCTACATAACTATGCATAGAAAACCCCTAGGATAGCAGCACAGTAGGTCTGTTGCAGTGTGCCTCCTTTATGTTCTAAAAACAATCTATCGGGTACAACCCACAACTGTCCACTAACACCCAGGTACAACTCACAACTGTCCACTAACACCCAGGTACAACTCACAACTGTCCACTAACACCCAGGTACAACTCACAACTGTCCACTAACACCCAGGTACAACTCACAACTGTCCACTAACACCCAGGTACAACTCACAACTGTCCACTAACACCCAGGTACAACCCACAACTGTCCACTAACACCCAGGTACAACCCACAACTGTCCACTAACACCCAGGTACAACTCACAACTCCACTAACACCCAGGTACAACTCACAACTGTATATATTATATACAGTAACAGGACTTTTTTCATTTCAGCCTTTTTCAAGGACAAGAGTCGGGGGCTCCATACACTGTGTGGTGCCCCAGAGGCAGCACCACACAGTGGTGCTACCAGCATAATGCAGGTACGACCAGGACCAGACACTAGCTCATACAAGGAACCCGGAACACTACACTCATGCGGGAGCACTCTGCGCCACGGACCATGATCACACTCAGATGTCATACTGCTGACCAATACGCCACCTCAAGTCCACACGCATATTCTATGCTCTGCATAACCATGGGCTTTCAACATGCACTCAAGTGTCACCCATTTCTGCATAAACAATTTATTATGCTGAAAAAATTGTATTTGTATACCCTGCAACTAGACTATGCACGTGTAAACACTTGTCAGTGCCAGCTCTTATGAAGAGCTTTACAAACTTTACATAGAAAAACAGTTATTTTCTTCATATTTATAGGCAATATGTAATTTAGAACCCAATTAGAACCTACAAAACTAAAAATATCCTCAACACCCAACAAAATTCGTCTAGCTGAAGCTCAGAGAACTTTCCCACAAAGAAGTGACCAGACACATAAAAGTACTGGACTCCCACGTAATGGGAGCAGACAGCGCGTCTCCTGGGGCAGTGAGAAGCAGCAGAGCCACTCACTGTCTGGCCCTGTACGCTCATAGAAAACACTAGAATTGCTTCAATATGTGGGTAGCTTTGGAAAAAAAGTTAAGTAACTTTATTTAGGCAGAGGTATACATAAATACAATCATCATACATAGAGTAAATTACCTAGGATAACCTAGGGTTCCTTGTACTTATTTCCAGGTGGGTGGGAATGGCTGGTCTGGAGAAAGACGTGCCTAACATGGGCCAGTAGGCCTGCTGCAGTGTTCCTCCATTCTTACGTTAATTACCCAAGTCAGAGTAGGTGTCGGAATGAGCTAGGAATATGGTATAAAACACCGACACGTTGATAAACAAGACCCGTCTACCTGGAGTCTACCTACCTGGAGGGTGTTCCGGGGGTCAACGTCCCCGCGACCCTGACCATGACCACGCCTCGCGGTGGGTCAGGGCTTGATTATCTGCAACACCTGGATATCTTATCTTGCCAATAAAGATACCCAGATGTTGCACATGTGTCTTATTCATCAAGAGGGAGAATAATGAAATTCTTGTACATGAAGGGATAGTGAATGAACTGACCGAGGATAGTGACCTCTCCCCCGTGGGAACAGTGAAAGCAGTGACCTCTCCCCCGTGGGAACAGTGAAAGCAGTGACCTCTCCCCCGTGGGAACAGTGAAAGCAGTGACCTCTCCCCCGTGGGAACAGTGAAAGCAGTGACCTCTCCCCCGTGGGAACAGTGAAAGCAGTGACCTCTCCCCCGTGGGAACAGTGAAAGCAGTGACCTCTCCCCCGTGGGAACAGTGAAAGCAGTGACCTCTCCCCCGTGGGAACAGTGAAAGCAGTGACCTCTCCCCCGTGGGAACAGTGAAAGCAGTGACCTCTCCCCCGTGGGAACAGTGAAAGCAGTGACCTCTCCCCCGTGGGAACAGTGAAAGCAGTGACCTCTCCCCCGTGGGAACAGTAAAAACAGTGACCTTTCTCATGTAGACAGTCAAAAGTGACCTCTCTCTAGTGAAAGCAGGGAACCCCTCTCCAGGGGTCAACGAAAGCAGGGAACCCCTCTCCAGGGGTCAACGAAAGCAGGGAACCCCTCTCCAGGGGTCAACGAAAGCAGGGAACCCCTCTCCAGGGGTCAACGAAAGCAGGGAACCCCTCTCCAGGGGTCAACGAAAGCAGGGAACCCCTCTCCAGGGGTCAACGAAAGCAGGGAACCCCTCTCCAGGGGTCAACGAAAGCAGGGAACCCCTCTCCAGGGGTCAACGAAAGCAGGGAACCCCTCTCCAGGGGTCAACGAAAGCAGGGAACCCCTCTCCAGGGGTCAACGAAGCAGGGAACCCCTCTCCAGGGGTCAACGAAGCAGGGAACCCCTCTCCAGGGGTCAACAAAGCAGGGAACCCCTCTCCAGGGGTCAACAAAAGCAGGGAACCCCTCTCCAGGGGTCAACAAAAGCAGGGAACCCCTCTCCAGGGGTCAACAAAAGCAGGGAACCCCTCTCCAGGGGTCAACAAAAGCAGGGAACCCCTCTCCAGGGGTCAACAAAAGCAGGGAACCCCTCTCCAGGGGTCAACAAAGCAGGAACCCCTCTCCAGGGGTCAACAAAGCAGGGAACCCCTCTCCAGGGGTCAACAAAGCAGGGAACCCCTCTCCAGGGGTCAACAAAAGCAGGGAACCCCTCTCCAGGGGTCAAGCAAAGCAGGGAACCCCTCTCCAGGGTCAACAAAAGCAGGGAACCCCTCTCCAGGGGTCAACAAAGCAGGGAACCCCTCTCCAGGGGTCAACAAAAGCAGGGAACCCCTCTCCAGGGGTCAACGAAAGCAGGGAACCCCTCTCCAGGGGTCAACGAAAGCAGGGAACCCCTCTCCAGGGGTCAACGAAAGCAGGGAACCCCTCTCCAGGGGTCAGCGAAAGCAGGAACCCTCTCCAGGGGTCAGCGAAAGCAAGGAACCCCTCTCCAGTGGTCAGTGAAAGCAGGGAACCCCTCTCCAGGGGTCAGCGAAAGCAGGGAACCCCTCTCCAGGGGTCAACGAAGCAGGGAACCCCTCTCCAGGGGTCAACGAAAGCAGGGAACCCCTCTCCAGGGGTCAACAAAGCAGGGAACCCCTCTCCAGGGGTCAACGAAAGCAGGGAACCCCTCTCAGGGGTCACGAAAGCAGGAACCCCTCTCCAGGGGTCAACAGAAAGCAGGAACCCCTCTCCAGGGGTCAACGAAAGCAGGGAACCCCTCTCCAGGGGTCAACGAAAGCAGGGAACCCCTCTCCAGGGGTCAACGAAAGCAGGGAACCCCTCTCCAGGGGTCAACGAAAGCAGGAACCCCTCTCCAGGGGTCAACGAAAGCAGGGAACCCCTCTCCAGGGGTCAACGAAAGCAGGGAACCCCTCTCCAGGGGTCAACGAAAGCGGGGAACCCCTCTCCAGGGGTCAACGAAAGCAGGGAACCCCTCTCCAGGGGTCAACGAAAGCAGGGAACCCCTCTCCAGGGGTCAACGAAAGCAGGGAACCCCTCTCCAGGGGTCAGCAAAGCAGGGAACCCCTCTCCAGGGGTCAACGAAAGCAGGGAACCCCTCTCAGGGGTCAACGAAAGCAGGAACCCCTCTCCAGGGGTCAACGAAAGCAGGGAACCCCTCTCCAGGGGTCAACGAAAGCAGGGAACCCCTCTCCAGGGGTCAACGAAAGCAGGGAACCCCTCTCCAGGGGTCAACGAAAGCAGGGAACCCCTCTCCAGGGGTCAACGAAAGCAGGGAACCCCTCTCCAGGGGTCAACGAAAGCAGGGAACCCCTCTCCAGGGGTCAAGCAAGCAGGGAACCCCTCTCCAGGGGTCAACGAAAGCAGGGAACCCCTCTCCAGGGGTCAACGAAAGCAGGGAACCCCTCTCCAGGGGTCAACGAAAGCAGGGAACCCCTCTCCAGGGGTCAACGAAAGCAGGGAACCTTTCTCCAGGGGTCAACGAAGCAGGGAACCCCTCTCCAGGGGTCAACGAAAGCAGGGAACCCCTCTCCAGGGGTCAACGAAAGCAGGGAACCCCTCTCCAGGGGTCAACGAAGCAGGGAACCCCTCTCCAGGGGTCAACGAAAGCAGGGAACCCCTCTCCAGGGGTCAACGAAGCAGGGAACCCCTCTCCAGGGGTCAACGAAAGCAGGAACCCCTCTCCAGGGGTCAACGAAAGCAGGGAACCCCTCTCTAGGGGTCAACGAAAGCAGGGAACCCCTCTCCAGGGGTCAACGAAAGCAGGGAAACCCCCTATCCAGGGGTCAACGATAGCAGGGAACCCTCTCCAGGGGTCAACGAAAGCAGGGAACCCCTCTCCAGGGGTCAACGAAAGCAGGGAACCCCTCTACAGGGGTCAACGAAAGCAGGGAACCCCTCTCCAGGGGTCAACGAAAGCAGGGAACCCCTCTCCAGGGGTCAACGAAAGCAGGGAAACCCTCTCCAGGGGTCAGCGAAAGCAGGGAACCCCTCTCCAGGGGTCAACGAAGCAGGGAACCCCTCTCCAGGGGTCAACGAAAGCAGGGAACCCCTCTCCAGGGGTCAACGAAAGCAGGGAACCCCTCTCCAGGGGTCAACGAAAGCAGGGAACCCCTCTCCAGGGGTCAACGAAAGCAGGGAACCCCTCTCCAGGGGTCAGTGAAAGCAGTAAACCCCTCTCCAGGGGTCAGTGAAAGCAGTAAACCCCTCTCCAGGGGTCAGTGAAAGCAGTAAACCCCTCTCCAGGGGTCAGTGAAAGCAGTAAACCCCTCTCCAGGGGTCAGTGAAAGCAGTAAACCCCTCTCCAGGGGTCAGTGAAAGCAGTCCACACATACTACACACAAACACTACACACACTAGACCCCTGCAACCACAGATAGGCGAGTACACACACTAGACCCCTGCAACCACAGATAGGTGAGTACACACACTATGCTCCATTTTACAGTAGATCAAAACATCTTGCATCCATTACGAGGGAAACAAACACTAATACATGCTCTCAGGACAACATTATTGACGAAGTTTCGATCCTGTCACGCTGAGCACTTCAAATACTCTATACTTGAAGGACTCGAGATCCAAGGACCGAAACGTCGCCAGTAAACAAGTTCAAAGTAAACACATTACTATAGTGTCCTTTCAGCTGTCAGCAGGTATTTATTTTCCTACAGTAAAGATTTCATAATTATAAATAAATTATTACGTAATAATTCTAACTTCAAGAAAATGTTGATCGTATAATTTTCATACCAATGATGTTAAACAAGGCGAACCATTTAAGTCAATGGTCCAGAACCAATAGAAATTACCTTCTTCTATGGCCATTTACCGGGTTATTTATGAAATATAATTGATTATACTTGGTTATTATGTTAATTTAATGTTTTTATTTATTATTATTATTACTAATGCTGTTACTATTAATTATTTTTATCATTATTTTTATTATCGTTACTATAGTTACAATCACTATTATTTTATCATTATTGTTGTTTTAATATTTATATATTATAATTATTTATGGGAAAACGGCAAACCCCTACAAGTCATATATCGCGTGGGGGCGAAATGGACGGTAGTGATGTTTTGATCCGAGGATAAAGAGGGCAGCTCCAGTTCCTTGAATCAAAAGCCTTTTCATGAACCCCCTCTTGAATGAAAAAATATTTGTGCGTATAGTTGATGTTTCGGTCACACAGTGGACACCTATATTGCCCCACGTTTCGCTCACACCATTATAACTGTTACCCACAACGTTTCGCTCAGTGAATACCTTTATTATCCACAATGTTTAGTTCATTGTGGATACCCTCATTACACAATGTTTCGCTCACAATTACCTTTATTAACCCCCACTGTTTCGCTCACAGTGATACCTGTATTTACCCAGCCGTTTCGCTCACAGTGATACCTGTATTTACCCAGCCGTTTCGCTCACAGTGATACCTGTATGTACCCAGCAATTTCGCTCACAGTGATACCTGTATTTACCCAGCCGTTTCGCTCACAGTGGGTACCTCCATTAATTACAACGTTTCGCTCACAGTGGATACCCGCATTAATCACAGTTTCGCTCACAAAGAGTCAAAACGTCGGTGGTGAGAGTTCAAGTAGCGGCTATAGTGAGAATGGGATTTTGTACACCTATATACAAATATCCCGCATATTGAAAAAAATAGGTACCTGGGTGTTAGTCGACTGGTGTGGGTCGCATCCTGGGGACAAAATTAATCTAATTTGCTATCCATAAAGTCTTTTTATATAGTAGTATGTCAATGATGTAAGCTAGGCCTGTATATCTTGTACATGTACTTGTAGAAATAAGGATTATTATTATTATTAGATGGGAGGAGCATCTGGGAGGCCTGTGTTCACGGGGAATCCCCCTCCCTCATCCTGGGCGTTACCCTAATCAATATTGTGTAGGGAGCACTCCAGCCTACGCAAACACTCCAGCACAACCTCCCACCTCTACGCTCTCCAAATTCGTGTCATTTTTTACGATATTACGCATTTTTGAGTTCATCTCCGGGGCGTTAACGTCTCAGGCGCCCACCATTTTTAAAGGTCTAAGTATGTTTACATTTTTTTCTTACACAAAGCTACCTACATCTGAGGCACAACTTTGCATTTAAATGCCTCGTTTTCCACGAGAAGTGATTGCATTTAGTGCACTTACCAGTCAAGGTGGTGCAGAAGAGTATTATCCACAGGTATTCTCTTCTAATATCCAAAGTATTTAACACATTCATTGTATACACACGTGTTAAGAAGCCAGAACTGAACGTACGAACACCCCCACTGAGTTCTGAATTACCACTGAGCACTCCGCCTGGTTGCTGGGCCTCACGCTGCGCCTCGGTATAGATGATCCAACCAATAGAAAACGAGCGTCATATAAAACAAAAGTGAATCGCTTTTGTCTTGCGAAGCTTCTGTTTGCATCAAATAAAAAAAAAGGATCAAGATAAGATAAGATTTCTTCGGATTTATAACCCCGGAGGGTTAGCCACCCAGGATAACCCAAGAAAGTCAGTGCGTCATCGAGGACTGTGTCTTATTTCCATTGGGGTCTTGTCCCCCAGGATGCGACACACACCAGTCGACTAACAACCCAGGTACCTATTTGCTGCTAGGTGAACATGACAACAGGTGTAAGGAAACACGTCGAAATGTTTCCACCCGCCGGGAATCGAACCCGGGCCCTCCGTGTGTGAAGGGAGAGCTCTAGCCACCAGACCACCGGGCCACTTGAATACTTCTATATGAGTCTTCAAATGTAGGATTGAACAAGTTTGTAAACAAACGTTATAGCTACCGTAAGTTTATTTAGATATCATTTTAGATAGTTTGTGTAAGATTACAATTGTCTTACATAGTAACATAAGTGTAATTTACCTAGGATTACCTCTTAAAATTCACGGGGACTTATAACTATAACAAAATCAGAAAAGTCCATTGTTTTGTAAATGAGATATTTTTTGGTCAATATTTACTTCATCTGCTCAGTGGATTTAATTAACAGTTTGTAGTTTACTGAATATAATAATAAGCAGGTTTTGCAATAAACATTGCTATTTTGTGTGAAAATTGCTAAAAAAAATGGAGAGGTGGTTATTTAATGTTTTAGTTGCTGGGTTATTTAGTTTTTAAGTTTATAATTTTCAATGGATTGTGCTTTAGTTACATTTTGTGCCCATGGTTATGTTTTTTTAGCATTACCGAAAAAAGTTTTCTCCTTTTACTGTAACTGCTTTTAACTTTTAACTTAGCTGTTTTAACTTTAAAGTTTCAATAAAATGCTACAATGACCCCAATGAAAATAAGTAACTTTGATTCTTTTGGGTGATCATAGGTAACTTATACATGCGCTATGTATGACAATTTATATAACTGTATTTATGTATACCTATACCTGAATAAACTTACCCATAAACACAAAAAATATAAATATTTCAATTATATAAACCACATATTGTTGGAAAACTTACAAAGCCATGATTTTACGAGCAACTAAAGTAAATATTGACTTTCTTTTTTTAGATAATCGGGAACGGGAGGACTAGACTAAAAGAAATAAGTGAATATAACTGAGAATAAACGGAGAGAGTATAAAAAAAAAGTAAATATGCTAGATTTTAAGTCTCATCTTTAGTTGGTTTACTGTGTTTACTACACGAAGGTCATTACTGCTGCATGTCACCTGTACACCACCAAAGATACTTTAATCTCTAAAGTTAACGCTCGTCATCATTTTAGGCAATAATGTATTCTCCTCTGGTCGTTACCCTGCAGCCTTAATGAACCTAGTGTAGTCGATAGGCTTAAAACCCCATTAAACAACTTATCTGTCTTGTACTCTCCGATACATTACTGAAATTGGTCGTTCCCTTTTTTTCAGGTTTAAAGATCACAAGAGACGTTTTCCTTCTTAAGACACATGGACAACACTTGGGTATCTTTATTGTTGAGACGTTTCGCCCACTAGTGACTATTATTAATCCAATGCAGAGAAGATATAAAGTAATTTAAAGTTAGCAAACTACTTCATATCTTCTACAGTCTTCAGGATTATTCATTGTATTGGACTGATAAAGCCACTGGTGGGCGAAACGTCGCCACATAAAAATACCCAAGTATTGCCCATGCATCTTGTTCATCTACTTGTTGGTTTTATAGTCCACTAAAATAAAATTTGCCTTGATCATACTAAAAACATTATTTTCTGAAGTGTCAGAGACTATAGTCATTCTAAATTATTATTATTATTATTATTATTATTATTATTATTATTATTATTATTATCCGCCCACAGGATGGGTATGGGGTGCATAATAAAGATATCAAACTAACTACTAACTATTATTATTATTATTAAAAAAGGATTCTCCGCCATAACTCACTCTCTCTCTTTCTTTTACACAGGGTTTTACAACGTTAGGTTAAGGATTTCTAACTTTATTTACAAGATAAGAGCTGTTACCTTCATCAGCTCATTTAAAAGCTTTTTTTTTTATTGTTATGAAATATACAAATAGTAAACAGGATGAAGTTCTAGCCATCTGTGGGTCAGCAGTTTCCTTTGCTCTCTCTCTCTCTCTCTCTTTTACAGAAGGGGTTTTACAAGGTTAGGTTAAGGTCCCTAACTTTGTTTACAAGCTAAGAGCTGTTACCTACATCAACTCACTTGAAAGCTTCTCTCTCTCTCCCTCTTCAAACTCTTCAGCTCAGCGTTTTCAACATATATCTTAACTTCGATGTTCGTGCTAAGCTGAACTTTCCCCACTACAGCGGCACTTGCTTAAAATTCTCAGAACCCACGCGACTTTCTATGACTTTGGCTTTCTCCTCACCTCTTTACTTTCTCTGTCTTCTCACTTTCTCCACCTTTCTCTCTGTTTCACAACTTGGCGAGAAAGGGAACACTGAAGCCTCGGCTGACATTACCTTAAAACAGTGTGAGTTATGGAATGTTTAGAGAAGATATCGCTAGAAACTCCATCGCTGTATCTTACAGTGTAGTATTCCAGCGTTGAATGTAGTAATCCTGAATGGAATGTAGTAATACGGCGTTGAATGCAGTAATCCTGCGTGGAATGTAGTAATCCTGCGTGAAATGTAGTAATCCTGTCTTGAATGTAATAATCCTGCGTGGAATGTAGCAATCCTGCGTTGAATGTAGTAATCCTGCTTTGAATGTAGTAATCCTTCGTGGAATGTAGCAATTCTGCGTTAAATGTAGTAATCCTGCATTGGATGTAGCAATCCTGCGTTGAATGTAGTAATCATGCATTGAATGTTGTAATTCTGCAGATAATGTAGTAAGGAAATACTGTGTAGAATGTAGTAACCCTGCTTAGAATGTAGAGTAATCCTGCATATAATGTAGTAAGTTGGTAGACAGCAAATATCCAGGGAGGTACTACCGTCCATTCGTAGTAGGTTCTTATCCGCCATCTAGTGAGGTACTAGCTTCCTGTGGTAGTAGGTTGGTAGACAGCAACCATCTAGGGAAGTACTATTCTCCTGTCGCAGTAGGCTAGTAGACAGCAGTCATCCAGGGAGGAATTAACCTCATATCATAGTAGGTTGATAGACAGTAACCATTCAGGGAGGTACTACCTTCCTATCGTAGTAGGACGGTAGACAGCAACCATTCAGAGAAGTACTACCCTCCTATTGTAGTAGGTTGGTAGACAGCAACCACCCGGGGAGGTACTACCATCCTGCCAAATGAATGTGAAACGTAAACCTGTAATTGTTCTCATAAACACGTAAGATAGCAGGTACGTCTTGCTACTACAATATTTTGGGCACACGTCCCATAGATTCTCCAGTCTTGATCAAGTCAAACACTGGCTTATGTCCATTGGGGGTGGACACACAATGTAAGTAATACGATTTTTAGTGTAATATTTCAAAGTTAGATAAGATTTTGTTCGGATTTTTAACCCCGGAGGGTTAACCAAGAAAATCAGTGTGTCTTCGAGGACTGTATCTTATTTCCATTGGGGTCCTTGTCCCCCAGGATGCGACCCACACCAGTCGACTAACACCCAGGTACCTACTTCCTTGCTAGGTGAACGGGGACAGTAGGTGTAAGAAAACACGCCCAATTTTTCCACCCGGCCGGGGATTGAACCACAGACACTCAGTGTGTGTGAGGCGAGAGCATTGCCGACCAGGACACGGAACACCAGTGTAATATGGGAATATTGATAGCGTGCTAGTTCAAGATATTATACAGCACTGATAAATAAAGTTAGGGAACTCAATGGAAATAAGTCACAATGTTGGATATGGTTGGGTTATATCTACCTAATGTACTTTCCATGTATCGATAAAATCTTGTGTTCCTAAGAACAAAATAATTTTTGTTATGTTATATACCCAGAGCCTAGATAATAACTTGGGTTTATTTATGTATGTATGTAGCTTTTGGTGTTCCTCCTCTCTCATGATGAGAGAGAGAGAGAATGACTGCTGAGAGCTATGAAGCTGATGCATGCTGCTGCTGCTGCTGCTGCTGCGCGCTGCGCTGCGCCAGCATGCAGCCACAGCACAGCCAGGCAGCTGCAGCGCAAGCAGCAGCAGCAGCAGCAGCACGCGCAGCAACGCAGCAGCAGCAGCAGCAGCAGCAAGCAGCAGCACGCAGCCAGCAGCAGCAGCAGCAACAGCACAGCAAGCGCGCAGCAGCGCAGCAGCAGCAGCAGCAGCACAGCAGCAGCAGCAGCAGCAGCAGCAGCAAGCAGCAGCAGCAACAAGCAGCAGCACAGCAGGCACAGCAGCACGCAGCACAGCAGCAGCAACAGCAGCAGCAGCAGCACAGCAGCCAGCAGCAGCAACAGCAGCAGCAGCGCAGCCAGCAGCAGCACAGCAGCAGCAGCAGCAACGCAGCAGCGCAGCACACAGCAGCAGCAGCAGCACAGGCAGCAGCAGCAACGCAGCAGCAACAGCAGCAGCAGCGCAGCAGCAGCAACAGCAGCAGCAGCAGCAGCGCACAGCAGCACAGCAGCAGCACAACAGCAGCAGCAAGCAACAGCAGCACAGCAACAGCACAGCAGCAGCACAGCAGCAGCAGCAGCAGCAGCAGCAACAGCACGCAGCAGCAGCAGCAGCAGCGCACAGCAGCAGCAGCAGCAACAACAGCAGCAGCAGCAACAGCAACAGCAGCAGCAGCAGCAGCACAGCAGCAGCAACAGCAGCAGCAGCAGCAGCAGCAGCAGCAGCAGCAGCAGCAGCACAGCACACAGCAGCAACAGCAGCAGCAGCAGCAGCAACAGCAGCAGCACAGCAGCAGCAGCAACAGCAACAGCACAGCAGCAGCAGCAGCACGCACAGCAGCAGCAACAGCAACAGCAGCAAGCAGCAGCAGCAGCAGCAGCAGCGCAGCAGCAGCAGCAGCAGCAGCAGCAGCAACAGCAGCAGCACAGCAACAGCAGCAGCAGCAGCAGCAGCAGCAGCAGCAGCAGCAGCCAGCAGCAGCAGCAAGCAGCAGCAGCAGCAGCGCAGCAGCAGCAGCAGCAGCAGCAACAGCAACAGCAGCAGCAGCAGCAGCAGCAGCAGCAGCAGCAGCAGCAACAACAGCAGCAGCAGCACAGCAGCAGCAACAGCAACAGCAACAGCAACAGCAGCAGCAGCAGCAGCACAGCAGCAGCAGCAGCAGCAGCAGCAACAGCAGCAGCAGCACAACAGCAGCAGCAGCAGCAGCAAGCAGCAGCACAAAGCAGCAACCAGCAGCACAGCAGCAGCAGCAGCAGCAACAGCAACAGCAGCAGCAGCAGCAACAACAACGCAGCACAGCAGCAGCAACAGCAGCAGCAGCAACAGCAGCAGCAGCAAGCACAGCAGAGCAGCAGCAGCAGCAGCAGCAGCAGCAGCAAGCACGCAGCAGCGCAGCAGCAGCAACAGCAGCAACAGCAACAGCAGCAGCAGCAGCAGCAGCAGCAGCAACGCAGCAGCAGCAACAGCAGCAGCACAGCACAGCAGCCACAGCGCCAGCACACGCAGCGCAGCCGCACAGCAGCAGCAGCAGCAGCAGCGCGCAGCAGCGCACCAGCAGCACACGCAGCACCCGCGCACACACTGCACACACAGCACAGCAGCAGCACAACACAGCAGCCACTGCTGCGCTCCTGCTGCTGCTGCTACACTGCCTGCTGCCTGCACTGCTGCTGCGCTGCGCCTGCCGCTGCTCCTGCCTGCGCTCGCACCTGCTCGCCTCGCGCTGCTGCCTCCTGCTCCTCCCCTCCTCCTCCTCCTCCTCCTCCTCCTCCTCCTCCTGCTCCTCCTGCTCCTCCTGCTCCTCTCCTGCTCCTCCTGCTCCTCCTCCTGCTCCTCCTCCTGCTCCTCCTGCTCCTCCTCCTGCTCCTCCTCCTGCTCCTCCTCCTGCTCCTCCTGCCCCTCCTCCTCCTGCCCCTCCTCTCCTTCTTCCTCCTTCTCTTCTTCTTCTTCTTCTTCTTGCTGCTGCTGCTCTTCTCAAAAAAAAAAATAAAAAAAATAAATAATAATTTTAGAGTCCACTATAAAGAAGTTTCCCCTGTCAAGTGTTTTCTTTAAACTATCTCAAAGTTTCATAGAAAACGAAAAATCTTGTGAATTAAGAGTAACTACTGAATCCTCGCACAATTAGTAACTTATTTTTTCTTTTCATTTATTTAGGTTAGTCTTCTACATAAACATTGCAGTACAGAGGTAACCTGTAGCTCACTTGTGAGACTGCTTGACGTACAACTAAAAGCTCCTGGGTTCGATCTCCGAGCTGGGGAAATGTATGTGAAGTAAGTAAGTAATAAGTAAGTTTATTTAGGTCCAGGTACACACAAATACAGTTACACAAATTATCATGCATAGTAACATATGTGTAAATTACCTAGGATAACCCATAAAAGTCAAAGTAACTTTTTTCCATTGGTGTCCTTGGTTCGATCCCCGGCAAGGACGAAAACATTGGACGTGTTTGTTTACACCTGTTGTCCCCGTTCACGTAGCAAGCAAGTAGATACCTGAGGGTTAGTCGACCAGTGGGTTTGGCATCCTGGGGGACAAGATTGACCTTTTCGGGTTATCCTAGGTCATTTACACTATGTATAATAATGGTACTTAAGTGTAACTGTACCTAAATTAACTTACTTAATCTGAAGGACTTGGATTCGATCCCAGGATGAATAGGAGCTTGAGTACTTTTGATTTATTCAGATTTTTAACCCGGGGTAAGGAGGGTTATCCACCCAGGATAACCCAAGTAAGTCAGTGCGTCTTATCTTGTCTTATTTCCAATGAGATCCTTCAGTCTTGTCTCCCAAGATGCCACCCACACCAGTCGACTAACACCCAGGTACCCACTTACTGCTAGGTGAACGGGAACAGCAGGTGTAAGGAAACATGCCTAGTGTTTGTACTCATGTCGGGGACTGAACCACGTATACTCAGTGTGTGAGGAGAGTGCGTTGCCAACAGAGCCACGGGACATCTTTAAAGTTTCCATACTAATGTGTTTCAATTTATATCAGTGTGATGGTATTCAGATACCTTACCATTAACGAGTAGAGACGTTTGTCATGTTCCCTTACTCCTGCAGTAAGTAGGTACCTGGGTGTTAGGCGACTGTTGTGGGTCGCATCCTCGGTATAACAAGGAGCTTTCTGTATAGTATGTCATTGATGTCAGCAATGGTCTGTATAAGTTGTATCATGTATCTGTAGAAATAAAGATAATTATTATTATTAATGGCTTTCATGGGTTATACTGGGTCACTAAGTCTCTCAGGTTATCCTAGGTGATTCACACATGTGCCAATGACGAAAATAAAAAAAAAATCACAAATTGCATTTAGTGTAATTTATTGTTTAATACGTCTTGACTACACGAGTTATTAAGTCTGTTCACCACCGGTCGTAAATACCGTAATCCCAAAAGTACATGTACAAGGTATACAGTCCTAGCTGACATCAATGACATACTACTATATAGAAAGCAGCTTGTTATGCCCAGCATTTCCTTCAAATTAGGTCAGTTGTCCCAGGATGCGACCCACACAAGTCGACTAACACCCAGGTACCTATTTTACTGCTAGGTAAACAGGGACAGCAGGTGTCTTAAGGAAACACATCCTAATGTTTCCACCAGTACCGGGGATCGACCCCCGGACCTCAGTGTGTGAGCTGAGTGCGCCAACAACCGAGCAAGGGATAAATTGTGAGGACTGAAGTACATATACTTTCCTCCTGGTTGTGTAGTGCGGTTTTTTTTCATCTCTTCTTATCTGTTTTGTAAAAGTTGGTAGATGGATCTATAATTTCCTAACAAGTTGAACTCAAAGAGTAGTAGTCAACAGAGTAAAGTCTGAGGCAGCTACTGTGAAAAGCTCTGTTCCACAAGGCACAGTACTCGCTCCCATCCTGTTCCTCATCCTCATATCAGACATAGACAGGGATATAAGCCACAGTGCCGTGTCTTCCTTTGCAGATGACACCCGAATCTGCATGTCAGTGTCCTCCATTGAAGACACTGCAAGACTCCAAGCAGACATCAACTAAATCTTTAAATGGGCTGCAGAAAACAATATGAAGTTCAATGATGAGAAATTTCAATTACTCCGATATGGAAAACGTGAAGAAATTAAAATCTCATCGGAGTATAAAACAAATTCCAACCACACAGTAGAGCGAAAAACTAATGTCAAAGACCTGGGAGTGATCATGTCAGAGGATCTCACCTTCAAGGACCATAACACTGTAACACTCTCATCTGCTAGAAAAATGGCAGGATGGATAATGAGAACCTTCAAAACCAGGGACGCAAAACCCATGTCGACACTTTTCAAGTCGCTTGTTCTATCTAGGCTGGAATATTGCTGCACACTAACTGCACCTTTCAAGGCAGGTGAAATTGCTGACCTAGAAAATGTGCAGAGAACCTTCACGGCACGCATAACTGTGATAAACCACCTCATTTACTGGGAACGCTTGAAGTTCCTAAACCTGTACTCCCTGGAACGCAGGCGGGAGAGATACATTATTATATACACTTAGAAAATCCTAGAGGGATTAGTACCAAACTTTCACATGAGAATCACTCCCTACGAAAGCAAAAGACTCGGCAGGCGATGTAACATCCCCCCAATGAAAAGCAGGGGTGCCACTAGCACGTTGAGAGACAACACAATAAGTGTCAGGGGCCCAAGACTGTTGAACTGCCTCCCAGCATACATAAGTGGGATTACCAATAGACTCCTGGCTGTCTTCAAGCAGGCACTGGACAGGCACCTAAAGTCGATACCTGACCAGCCAGGCTGTGGTTCGTACGTTGGATTGCGTGCGGCCAACAGTAACAGCCTGGTTGATCAGGCCCTGATTCACCATGAGACCTGGTCACAGACCGGGCCGCGGGGGTGTTGACCCCCGGAACTCTCTCCAGGTAAACTCCAGGTCTCCAGGTAGCGAAACGTCTCCTTTAATAAATATCATAAATGTACGAATGTAGCTTTTAAATCTGGGGGTAAATGGTATAAAAATACCGAGATGATGGAAAAATATACGTAAATGTGGTATGCGATCCTTTAGTGACCACGTTTCGCCCTCAGTGGGCTTTATCAAGTATATATATATATATATATATATATATATATATATATATATATATATATATATATATATATATATATATATATATATATATATATATATATATATATATATATATATATATATATATATATATATATATATATATATATATATATATATATATATATATATATACATACAGGGGTCACAGTGGTGGCCCATGCTAACCTCCTTTCTAATTATATATAACTAGTGTGTATAGAAATACACCTGGTTGGATGACTCATTAGGTAGGTATGGTACAGTGGATGACACCCTGGCCGGATAGTTTTGATGTACTCATACACAGTACTGTTTCATGCTATAAATGATTCATTAATGTGAACAAGTGATGTGAGACTTCGAGGTAAGACGTGCAAAATAAAAGGAGGGGAAAACTTTTTTTTCCAATTATAGATCACTGAAATATAGTGCCCACTGAAGTTGTCAGTGGAAAACAACAGTGCCACCTGAAGTTGTCAGTGCAAAGGAACAGTGCCCACTGTAGTTGTCAGTGCAAATGAACAGTGCCCACTGTAGTTGTCAGTGCAAATGAACAGTGCCCACTGTAGTTGTCAGTGCAAATGAACAGTGCCCACTGTAGTTGTCAGTGCAAATGAACAGTGCCCACTGTAGTTGTCAGTGCAAAGGAACAGTGCCCACTGTAGTCAGTGGAAAACAACAGTGCTCACCGTAGTTGTCAGTGAAAAACATTACAATCCGTGAAAGAAGATTTCACAGGACACCATCATGCAAAGTTACGAAAAAAATGTGTAAGGATCTCCGTGGATCGATCTGGTGACCCCAGGTGCGTGACCAGGGGGTCAGCCCAGGCGAGGTCAGAGGCAATCAATGAAACTCTGACCTTAGTTCCGTGACACCTTCAAGATGACTGACCAGAGATCTCCTAGGTCATAGAATTAATGGAAGCATAGATAGTAGTCATAGTTACAGCACTGCTCTATCTACTGCTTCCACTGACTCCACTGCTAGACTGACCACTGTCACCCTTGTAGGATGACAGTGGTCAGTCTAGCAGTGGAGTCAAATCTTTGGTCTATTTACTGGCCTGAGCTACTTCCATTAGTGGGGCCCGTCCACATGTGACCACGTCATTTACTGCTGCATTGCTCCACCTCTTCCACTGGCTCCACTATACAAGGCTCTGTTCTCATTCTGTCCCATGGCCTGGTAGGCAACGCTCTCGCCTCACACACTGAATGTCCATGATTAAATCCCCGGCCGGGTGGAAATATTGGGGGTGTTACTTTACACCTCCTGTCCCCGTTCACCTAGCAAGGAAATAGGTAACTGGGTGTTAGTTGACTGGCGTGGGTCGCATCCTGGGGAAAAAGACTGAAAGACCACAATGGAAATAAAACAGACAGTTCTAGATGACGCACTGAGTTTCTTGGGTTATCCAGGGTGGCTAACCCTCCGAGGTTAAAAATCCGAACAAAATCTTATCTCTTATCTCTCAAGAAAGTGCAAGAAAATTATTTTATTCTTCTCCGTATGTTTTCCATTGCATTTACAGCCCATCTATAGTATGCATACCAGAAGTACATAATCTAAAAATGTTCTTACCAATGATATGTAAAGCTGTAAAATAATATTTTGACTGATGCCTGACATCTACCACTACCTCTCCACTCTCGTCTATCTTTTCTTTGTCCCGTCCCTATCCCTCGCCTATATATACTGGCTCCCCTCACTCTCGTGTGTTAGTGTGACTTGTGAATGGTCTAAGTCGGACCGAAACGTCGTCGTAAGCTCCTCTCTTCTATGTGCTGGTTATTTGTGTATAACTCACGTATCTTATACTTCATCTAAATCTAAGAAACTGTTAACCCTCTTTCTGCTTACTTTATTTTCATTCTTAGGGATTGGGAATATGTTGGATCAAGACTTGCTTCGTAGGTACGTTACCGTCCTTATAGCCTCGCAGCTGCACAACTTTCACGATGTTTTTCTTACTATGGGTTGCATCGAGAGGGATGTCTAGTGGATTACGCATTAGTACGCCTTTTGTTACCGCTCTATGGATTTTAGTTCTGTTAGAACGAGTGGCGATTCGATGACGTTCACCTTCTGCAGCACCTCATTGGACTCTGTGTTTCGGGGAGTGAGAACAAACTCCCCTTTCAGATTTTGGAATACTAATATCTTCAGGCCATATTTCTTCTCGAGGTGGATTATGGCAGAATACGGGGTGTCGTGGTGTATACCTGGAGTATACCTGGAGAGAGTTCCAGGGGTCAACGCCCCTGCGGCCCGGTCTGTGACCAAGCCTCATGTTGGATCAGAGCCTGATCAACCAGGCTGTTACTGCTGGCCGCACGCAGTCCAATGTACGAACCACAGCCTGGCTGGTCAGGTACCAACATTAGGTGCCTGTCCAGTGCCTGCTTGAAGACAGCGAGGGGTTTGTTGGTAATCCCCCTGATGTATGCTGGGAGGCAGTTGAACAGTCTTGGGCCCCTGACACTTAATGTGTTGTCTCTCAACGTGCTAGTGGCACCCCTGCTTTTCATTGGGGGGATGTTACATCGCCTGCCGAGTCTTTTGCTTTCGTAGGGAGTGACTCTCGTGTGCAAGTTTGGTACTAATCCCTCTAGAATTTTCCACGTGTATATAATAATGTATCTCTCCCGCCTGCGTTCTAGGGAGTACAGGTTTAGGAACTTCAAGCGTTCCCAGTAATTGAGGTGGTTTATCGCAGTTATGCGTGCCATGAAGGTTCTCTGCACATTTTCAAGGTCAGCAATTTCACCTGCCTTGAAAGGTGCAGTTAGTGTGCAGCAATATTCCAGCCTAGATAGAACAAGCGACCTGAAAAGTGTCAACATGGGCTTGGCATCCCTGGTTTTGAAGGTTCTCATTATCCATCCTGTCATTTTTCTAGCAGATGTGATTGCTACGGTGTTATGGTCCTTGAAGGTGAGATCCTCTGACATGATCACTCCCAGGTCTTTGACATTAATTTTTCTCTCTATTGTGTGGTTGGAATTTGTTTTGTACTCCGATGAGATTTTAATTTCCTCACGTTTTCCATATCTGAGTAATTGAAATTTCTCATCATTGAACTTCATATTGTTTTCTGCAGCCCATTTAAAGATTTGGTTTATGTCTGCTTGGAGTCTTGCAATGTCTTCAACGGTGGACACTGACATGCAGATTCGGGTGTCATCTGCAAAGGAAGACACGGCACTGTGGCTTATATCCCTGTCAATGTCTGATATGAGGATGAGGAATAGGATGGGAGCGAGTACTGTGCCTTGTGGAACAGAGCTTTTCACTGTAGCCTCCTCAGACTTTACTCTGTTGACTACTACTCTTTGTGTTCTACTTGTTAAGAAATTATAGATCCATCTACCAACTTTTCCTGTTATTCCTTTATCACGCATTTTGTGTGCTATTACACCATGGTCACACTTGTTAAAGGCTTTTGCAAAGTCTGTGTATATAACATCTGCATTCTGTTTGTCTTCTAGAGCATCCAAGACCTTGTCGTAGTGGTCCAGTAGTTGGGACACACAGGAGCGACCTGTTCTAAACCCATGATGTCCTGGGTTGTGTAATTGATGGGTATCAAGATGAGTGGCGATCTTGCTTCTTAGAACCCTTTCAAAGATTTTTATGATATGGGACGTTAGCCCTATTAGTCTGTTGTTCTTTGCTATTACTTTACTGCCGCCTTTGTGGAGTGGGGCTATGTCTGTTGTTTTTAGTAACTGCGAGACGACCCCAGTGTCTTATTAACCTGAATTTGTTGCCTGCAGATGACTTGGCTTGCCCGATCTGGGGCAAGGTAACAGTGTGTCTCAAAAAAAAAAAAACGTACCACTGGCTGGGATAGAACCCGCGATCAGAACTCTCCAGGCTCTCTGACCGCGGGTTCTATCCCCGCCCGTGGTATGGTTTGTTTACAATCGTGTCATGACGATTTCGTAAGTCAACAGTGTGTCTCCTCTGGGACTTGGGGACTCCTGCTACCTGCCAACCTTCTCCATCTTGTACATCTGGGGTTGGGATGAGCGTTTCTTGATCCATCCCTATCTCACTGGCTCAGTTGGTTTCGCTTGCTTCGCTTTCCCAAGACCCCAGGGAGTCCAGAGAGTGGTCTCGCAGATTCTTCGCCAGAACTGCTCCCCACGGCGGAGTCCCCGAACATCGTGACCTCTTCCTTTCGGAAGAAGAAACCTTCTGTGTTAGTGCCAGAGTCGTTCTTGGGTTTCTGCATCAAGTTTTCAACCGTAGTTGAAGAGTTGGTGGATATTTTAACAAGTTTTCTGTCGAATATTTTAGAAACGTTAGTTGCAACTAAAGTTTTACAAATGCTTCTATTATTCGAGTCGTTTCTTTTATTTCATTTGTAGCATGTCTATTGTATTTCCTTATATTACTTCGTGTATAACACTGGAAGCATAGCTGATGTATTGTACTACCTTGCATCTTCCTCTGTAAAATTTGTAGTATTTCTCATATAATGCCTTGTGTTACGTCCTATGTAAGAATTACCTTCGTATTCCTGAGGGTAAGATGTAGTGGCCTCTTGTGTGAGGGAACTTGTGCGTGATATATACACGATCTTGCCTCCGCTGGTAATTACCTTTTGGCTTAAAGTTATACTCTGGTATTATTTGGGCAGCTTCAGCAGATCCACTGCTTGTTCTCCAGACTTTTGCTTCTTGCGTGTTTAGTTTGAGACCTTAGGGCATCTGTTCTTATGCCCACACTCTGACGGGGAGATTCAGTGTGGATAGATGCACGCACGTAAATGGTGTGGGAGCAGTGTGTTTATACCAACATAGTGTGTTCCCACATAGTGTCTTCCTCTAGAAGTAGTTGTGGCGACCCATAGCCTCAGAGAGATACGTAAAAAAAAGGCTTAAAGGGGGAAAAACTGGGTGTGTGTATATATATGCCCATACCCTATAAAGAAGAGATGAGATTTTTTATGCCCATATGATAAAGCTGAGTGTGTTGATGAGAATATCATGAATACACACGTATCGTGTGCTGACCCCAGGCGAAGAAGAGACACAATGATCGTAATTGTTGATCATTATTCAACGTCAGCACTTAGCTGGTCAGGTACTGGGTGGCCAGGTTATGCCCAGTGGGTCGCCGGGTCATACCCAGTGGGTGGCCAGCCAATGGAAAGTGAGTGGCTAGGCTCTGGTCAACGCAAGACACCTAGCAAACGTCACAGGAGAGAGCCAGTCCGTGATGCTAGGAGAAGCACTGATGAGCTGCACACGAGACTACAATACTGGCAATAAGTAATATGGTGTGTGATGTTGCACCATTGTTGCCATGGCAGTGATGTGTAATGTTGGACTGCAACACTCGTAACCAGTGAGGCGTTTTGTGATGTTGCACCAATGTAACCGTAATACAGTGTTAATCTATGAAAGTGTCGTGACAGTGGAATTTAAATGTTGCAGCGAAAAGGTGGCTAAAGACAGTAGAGATGTCGAGTCTGAGATGACGAGGTACGAGGTTTCTGACCCGAACTTTAGTAAGATGGGTAAGGAAGAAGGATGGGTAAGGATAGAAACATGGGAAATGGTAGGGAGGGGGAAGGGGGAGGTGGGGGTTATGAAGATAAGTGGCCTAACCACTTTGGTGCAATTTAATAAGTGTGTGTGTATGTAGAGTTATTCGTGAGTTAATTTCATGAGGTAAGTATGGCTCCTGCCCATCAGTTGCACACCGTTATACAACTGTATCCCAGCATGCCACTGTATCCCAGCATGCCACTGTATCCCAGCATGCCACTGTATCTCAGCATGCCACTGAGTTGCAAGGATGCATACTATTTGCTATTTTTTTTTTGGCGCAAGAGGTCGGTCGGTTGCGAGGCTGCTGCAACAGGTGGTAGTTGCTGGGCTTACGATGTTGTTGGGTAGCAGCCCGGAGCTGGTCAAGCAGTTCTGAGGTGGTGTCCTTTCGTAGGAAGATTGTGAATGTTACAAGGTTAGTTGTAAGATGTATTTTGGTAAAGGTAGGTCACCCATAATTAGGGGACATTTATGTACTTTGGACGTAGAATGGTTCTGGTGGTGTCCACTCTTGTGGTTCCTCCGGGAGGTCACTCAGGATCCTTGGTCGTGGGTAGTTGTCCTTGTGGATGAAGCGTCTAACTCTGTTGGAGGGTCATTCTTTGGGTTCTGTGGGGAGGTGTGTTGATGACATAGTTGGTAGTGTTTATTTGTTGATGGGGGTTTTCTCTGTCCGGTACATAGAGTTCTTGCATGTCATATAGTTGTCTCTTCGTTTGTCTATCCTGACATTAATTGCAGCGATTTCCTGTTGTATATGCAGGTCTTCCATTCTGATTCTATCTCTGAATCTGGTCCCAGTGATAAAGCGGAGGGCTTTGTTCTGGACACGTTGAAGCCGCAGCATGTTGGTTTTAGTTGTTAGTGATAAGGGTACGCAAGGGTATTCCAGCAAAGGTCTGATCATCATCTTGTAGAGGTGCTTCTTGATGTGGGGGGGGGGGGCATCTTTAAATCTGAATAGTTGGCCGAGGCGGCTTTAGCTAGGTTCACTTTTTTAGTGATGTGAGAAGTGGAGTGAAGTAATCTCTCGATCTCGTATCCCAGGATCTTGTTAGGGTTTCTGATATCGACACGTGAACCTCTTATGGAGATACCTCCTTTGCCTTCTATGGTAGATGGGAGGCAGCCGATGGTGCTGATGAGGACATTTTCTGGGTTAGTTGTGATTCTCCACTTTTTCTCCCAGTTAGCTGTTCATCGTAATTCCTCATTCATTTTGTTGCACCTGATATGGGGGTGGATGACACTACATGGATAACATTGTCTGCAAATTGTGTGATGATGGTATCATTGTGTTCAGGTTATGGGGGGTCATTTACATAAATATTGAAGAGTATGGGGCTAAGGCATGAGCCTTGTGGTACTCCAGCTGTCGGGGTGAATGGTACTGCAGATTTGCCATTAAAGTTGGGGATGATGTTTCTGCCTGTTAGGAAATTGAATATGAGCCTGAGGAAGGTTCAGTTGTGGTCTGGTAGATCGGCAAGTTTGAATATAAGCCCATCGTGCCAGAGGCTGTCGAAGGCTTTGTGAACGTCCCTCGTTGCAATTAGGGCCAGGTTTCCTTGGTTCCTCAGGCTGTCCACAGCATCATAGATGATGTTGATAGCATGCTGTGTTCCACGGTGGGACCTGAAGCCAAACTGTTTTTCGGTGAAGAGGTGATTGAATTCCATGTAGTAGTTCAGTCTGTTGGAGATGAGTTTTTCGAAGACTTTGCCAGCGACTTCGAGTAGGGAGATAGGTCTGTTGTTCTCTGGTTTACGGATGTCCTTGTTGGGTTTTGAGATGAAGATCATCTTTGCTGTCTTGAATGTTATAGGGAAGTGACCAGACGCCAGGACAGCATTAAAGATGTTTAATAGGGACAGGTGTGAATATTACGCTGACACTTAGAAGGGTAGCGGAGTGGAGGTGTTGTTGCAATGGTTTGGTAATTTAGAAACCTTGAAACAGAATAGGATAAACAAAAGAGTGAATAAACCCGATGTGGTGAGGAGGGACAGGAACCCTCTCAGAAAGAATTGGAGAGCGAAGGGAAAGATATGGAGGTTTTAAGTGAAAGGGTCTTTAGTATCCAGCAGGCTTTAGAATCTAGAGCGAGTAGAGTCAAGTGGAGTTTTGAATATGATGTGCTGTTGGAGTGTGATCAAGGTCACATTTATGGAGTTAGTGAAGCCAGCTAGCTGGACTTGAGGAAGGAAATACACTGCCTTCACGCTGAAGGAAGCGTGGGATGTTGCACTTCGGAAGGTTATTAAAATATTATTAATTCACTGGCGGGGTAGAGATCGTCATAGGGAAGGTTGGAGGGTGTGGGTAAAGGAGGTTAATGTGCGAGGGGCTTGCACTTCCAGCAAGCGTGTGTGAGCATGTTAGGAGTGAGTGGAGGCAAGTGGTTTTTATGACTTGACGTGCTGTTGGAGTGTGAGCAAAGTAACATTTATGAAGGGATTAAGAGAAACCGGTTAGCCGGACTTGAGTTCTGGAGATGGGAAGCATGGCACCTGCACTCTGAAAAAATGGTGGGGATATTTGCAGTTTTGAACTGTAGTATCGGCGTCCCTCTGGTAACACAGTGATGGAGTGAGTGATGATGAAAGTGTTTTTTTTTTTTTGGACGGGGGGTCACCCTGCCTCGGTGGAAGACGGCCGGTGTGTTAAATATAAAGTAGAGTGACCCAGAAAAAGTGGAGAAACACGTTCACTGTCATTTATTGAATCACTGTCTTGCCAAGAGCTAGCTGACGTTACAATTTAGATCGGTCTTGGAACTGCAGCGTCTCCACCTCTCAACTCAGTTAACTGGTTTGCCCGAATCCCTTCACAAAAAAGAAAAATGGTTATAATCATGACCATAATTTTTAAAGGGTGGCCAAGTAAGCCAGTGGAAGGCCTCGGTCAGATGATCATAAGCTCCAGCTGCGGGTCATCATATGACTAAGACCCGCGTCAGGAAACATTTGTCCTGTTTCCTGACAAACCTAACTTAATTTAACCTAACTTAACCTTCACAAATGTTACCTTGCTCACATTCCAAACAGTATATCTGATCACGAAAACTACTTGCCTCCACTCTGTAAGATTTAAGGGGCACGTAAGTTCCCAGTCTTCTAATAACATGTTTATTTTTCCACTATAATCTACCTTGTCCATAATTACTATCGCATTTGCTTTATCCGTTTCGTAAGGTGAAGTCCAGGATCTGTCCTTAATTCATGGTATAACTTAACAAATCTTTGAGGACAATTGTTGTAGAGGTGTGAGCACAGCTCAGACCTCTGCGCTCAATAAAGTCTGCTAGATGCTCAAGGACCTAGCACTTAAAACCTCCTTGAACCCCCTTTTTTCCAACCCTTCCTGGTATGACTCCCACCCATCCTAGTTTTCTGCATCGTCTATAATTGACCAAACCACCTGAACCACCTGTCCACTGCCTTGTGAATAATACTTTTGGCAACCTCACACCCGATAATCTTTGTAATGAATTCTTTGCATAATATTCACACCACACATCGCTCTCATACATAACATCACTGCCTCTAGTCTCCTTTCTGCAACGTTTAAAACCCATATTTCACTACCATATGACAGTGTTGGTACCACTATACACTGGTACAGTTCCTTTTGTACCTACTCTAAGGATATTTTTGTTGTCTCCAAGATGTCTTAATGCACCACCCACATTTTTCTCCTAGTCTGTAGTTTAACTAGTCTTTCATTCATTCATCCATTATTATATAACAATAATGGCATACTTAACATATAACATGATGAATTAAACACATGTGCAACACCTGGGTAGCTTTATTTTAAGACGCTTCGACAGCCAGTGGCTTTATCAGTATACAACTTGTTAATTGGAGATAGATAAGGTACTCAGTCTCTCAGCCTTGAAGGTATTCATTACCCAATTCTTGACGAATCTGAAGCACAGGAAGGAAGATGGACACTGGTATACTAGAGTCAGATGAGGTGCAGCAGTTGAAGACATCATCACCAGTGGGCGGGACCCACTAGTGGAAGTCATGCCCAGGCGTTGTCGGTCATTTATGATACTCAGACGCAGCAACACCATGGAATCTTGGTACAGAGGATGTATGCTACAACCTGCTGCTGACCTCTGGTTCAACTATTGGGCATGACCTACTTCCACTAGTAGATCCCGCCCACCTTTGATGATCCCTTCAGCTGCTCCACCTCAACATCTCCACTCGGCAGGAGATGCAACATTTCCCCAATAAAAAGCAGGAACGTCATGAGTACACCAAGAGACAACACAATAAGTGTCAGGGGCCCAAGACTGTTCAACTACCTCCTAGCATACATAAGGGGGATTACCAATAGACCCCTGGCTGTCTTCAAGAAGGCGCTGGACAGGCACCTAAAGTCAGTACCTGATCTCCCGGGTTGTGGTTCGTACGTCGGTTTACGTGCTGCCAGCAGTAACAGCCTGGTTGATCAGACCCTGATCCATCACGAGGCCTGGTCTCAGACCGGGCCGCAGGGGCGTTGGCCCCCGAAACCCTCACTTTCACCACTACTATCACTATCACCACTACTGTCACTGTCACCACTACTGTCACTGTCATTATTCTAACTGTCACAGCTACTGTCATTATCACCACTAATATCATTATCACTCCTACTGTAACTGTCACAACTACTGTCACTAACCCAAATAATGTAACTATCGCCACTACTGTCACTATCACTACTAATGTCACTATTACCACTTCTGTCACTATCACAACTACTGTCACTGTCACCACTACTGTCACTGTCACCACTACTGTCACTATCACTTCTGTCACTGTCACCACTACTGTCACTGTCACCACTACTGTCACTATCACTTCTGTCACTATCACCACTTCTGTCACTATCACCACTTCTGTCACTATCACCACTTCTGTCATTGCAACTATCACTACTACTGTCACTATCACCACTACTGTCACTATCACCACTACTGTCACTATCACCACTACTGTCACTATTACCACTACTGTCACTATCACCACTACTGTCACTATCACTACTACTGTCACTATCACCACTACTGTCACTATCACCACTACTGTCACTATCACCACTACTGTCACTATTACCACTACTGTCACTATCACCACTACTGTCACTATCACTACTACTGTCACTATCACCACTACTGTCACTATCACTACTACTGTCACTATCACTACTACTGTCACTATCACCACTACTGTCACTATCACCACTACTGTCACTATCACCACTACTGTCACTATCACTACTACAGCCACTATAATAATAATAATAATAATAATAATAATATATTTATTACTACCAGTACATGTACAAGGTATACAGGCCTAACTGACATCAATGACATACTACTATATAGAAATCTCCTTATTATGCAGAGCATTTCGGGCAAATTAGGTCAGTTTTGTCCCAGGATGCGACCCACACCAGTCCACTAACACCCAGGTACCCATTTTATACTGATGGGTGAACATGGACAGCAGGTGTCTTATGGAAACACGTACCTAATGTTTTCCAGCCGTACCGGGGATTCGAACTCCGGACCTCAGTGTGTGAGCTGAGTGCGCTAGCGGTCCAGCTAAAGGGACACCACTACTGCCACTGTTCCTACTATTAACGTGGTACAGTGGTACATGATAGATGGTACAGTGGTACATGATAGATGTACAGTGCTACACGATACAGTGGTACAGAGTACAGTGGTACATGGAACAGTGGTACATGGTACAGTGGTATATGGTACAGTGATGTATGGTACATTGTACAGTGGTATATGGTACAGTGGTACATGATACATTGTTACAGTATTATATTGTACAGTGGTAGTGGTACGTGGTACAGTGGTACAGGGGTATATGGTACACTTCATTACTTCAAGGTTCAGTTAACACTTCATTTAGCACTACTGTTAACACTAACATACACTTGAAAGAACAGAACACAAACTTAGTACACTTCAGTGTACTCTGAAGTGTAATAAATGTGCACTGAAGTGTACTTACCGTACACCTGAAGCTTCACTTAACTGTATACTTTAAAGCTTAATTATCAGTATACTTAGCAGTACAGTTAAATCTTAAAAGTATACTTAACACAATGGACTTTTCATGAGTTTTTTAAATATGTGAGATATTTAAATATAAAAAAATGTACAAAAACGTTGTTTTATTGCATAATTCAACGATTCAGTTCGGTTTCAAGCATTTCCTGACAAATCTAATTTCATTTTTTAAATATGCGTATATGCAACTTAATTTAATACTTAGTCTTTACTATTACACTTAACACTTACAATACATTATAAAGTAGTTACGCAGCTTCACATCTCACTCAAGAAATCAAGTGTTGTCAAGTTATTCTCCACTTGGTTTTACGTCTATCTTCACTAATTTTGCCATATAAGATATTCATTCAACTTTACCTCGCCTCTTAATGCACTCTTATATATAAATCTATCTAAAATGAGTCGGAAGAGTGACTAAAATCTATCCGAGACTTATGAGATGAATATCATTAGTGGGAAGAGCCTGGATATAATATTTGAGGATGCTGAAGTCTTGGAGCTGGGTGCAGGGTCGTACGGCACATGCCATCTTCTGAAGGGTAGAAATATACCTAACTTGGTGGTAAAAACCTTTGTTAATGAATTTCAGCAAGGACCAAGTCCCACACAAGACGGGAGTCGCTACTATATGATTAACGAGTGCCGCGCGCTGTCACATCTGGCTGGAGTGTCAGGTGTGTAGGAATTGTTAGGCCTTTGTGAAGAAAGGCAACAGATGTTGACCATATACGCTGGTCAAACGTTAAGGAAGTACTACTCAAATATGGTATCATAAGGTACTACTCTGAAGGAACGAAGAGAAGCATTACGCAGGATAATGTTGAGCGTACACAGAATAGTGGCAGATGTAATCACCAGGGGATACCTTCACAATGATATCACCAGGGATAACATTTGTGTATGCAAAAACACGGGAAAAGTGACTTTAATTGACTTTGGTTTGGCCACCAAAGTAGGAGAATCCCTGAATAGAAAAATGTTTAGCGAGAACCATTTCTGGTATGCTCCTGAGGTACGCTAGGGCAAGCCATGCTCTGAGGTCAGTGAAGTGTTCTGCCTCGGAGCACTCTGGAGCACTTTCCCGAAAAACTTGTTTAGTAAAAAAGTGATTGAGTGGATCTAGGCCTCGCAGTTGGAGGATGCATAAAGTAGGCCTACCAACTAAGATCTAATCGTGATTCTCGAAAGATAAATAAGAATGCTGGAAAACAGAAGGAAATATAAAATGCCAGAGTAAAGGCGGTCCATACCGAGGTCTACACCATCACCTCCACCATCACCACCAAGGAGACACAAGATAAAACGAATCCCTAAGTAGCATAAGTCCTCATCCCCAGAAGAAAACAAGAGAACCACGTCTACTATCACAGCATCACATGAGGGGTGGGAGAGGAACTTGAACTTTGCCTGGTCGTCTCCTACACTCAAATAACCCGCACAGAGAAGAGACACGCCAGAAGATCACTCGGGGAATTCATCCTCCTATGATTATCTTGAGACACCGTCTCCTGAGAAGGCAAAAGCATCTTTGCCTTAACCAAAGAAACGGAAGAGAAAGATTACTTCTTCTTCGTCTTCCCCCAGTCCTCTAGCACCGCCAAGAAGGAGCAAGAAAATGTCTTGGGCTTCCCGGAAGGAAACACTTCCAGCGACGTAGCAGAGCGTAAAAAGACCTTTGTCTTCTCCATCCCTATCATCAGAAGCCAAGAGGAAGAAAATGGCTTCCTTGACTTCATCACCACCAGAAGATATGTTGTCTTCCCCATCACCAGAAGTTAAGAAAATGTCTTCTACGTCTTTACCTTCGTCTTCAAGGCCAGAAGTCAGTCTCTCTCTTTTATTCTCCTCCTCCACCCCCCATCATCCTTCATCCCCCCATCAGCATCATACAACTTCACCTTCACCCCCATCATCCTCCTCCTCATCCTCCACCCACCGTCCTTGTCCATCCCCCTCATCCCCTCATCTATCTCCTCTTCCTCCTTCCCTCCTCCTGCAAACCAAAATCATCAGGATACTACACATAATCCTCCACCTCCTCCGTATTCTATTCACCCAGATTACCATCAAAATATTTCCCATCATCCTCATCAGGATACTCCTCCACATCAGGATACTCCTCCACATCAGGATACTCCTCCACATCAGGATACTCCTCCACATCAGGATACTCCTCCACCTCCCCTCCCTCCTAGCCTCCATAAGACGATCATAATACATCGTATAGACGTCAGTGAGATGCTCTCTACTCTAATGTTTCTGTCTTCTTTTCCATTTTTGATTAACAATCGGGTCTACTTCACTTACTGCTGTCTTCTCTTCATAAAGAGGCAGTGAAAGAGGCAGTGAAAGAGCCAGTGAAAGAGCCAGTGAAAGAGGCAGTGAAAGAGGCAGTGAAAGAGGCAGTGAAAGAGGCAGTGAAAGAGGCAGTGAAAGAGGCAGTGAAAGAGGCAGTGAAAGAGGCAGTGAAAGAGGCAGACATGAAGAGGAGGCAGTGAAAGAGGCAGTGAAAGAGGCAGTGAAAGAGCAGTGAAAGAGGCATGAAAGATGCAGTGAAAGAGGAGTGAAAGAGGCAGTGAAAGAGGCAGTAAAGAGGCAGTGAGTAAGAGGCAGTAAAGAGGCAGGAAGAGCCAGTGAAAGAGGCAGTGAAGAGGCAGTGAAAGAGGCAGTGAAAGGGTGAAGAGGCAGTGAAAGAGGCAGGAAAGAGCAGTGAAAGAGGCTGAATGAGGCGTGAAAGAGCATGAAGAAGTGAAAGGCAGTGAAAGAGGCGTAGAAGAGGCATGAAGAGGCGTGAAAGAGGAGTAAAGAATCAGTGAACTGTGGCATGATAAGAGGATGAAATGTGCAGTGTAGACGTTACTAAGTGGTTAATGAAGAGGCAGTAATGAGAGTGAAAGAGGCAAGAGTTATGCACACTGATGGTTCAGCTTATTTGAGGTTCTTGCTAATTGATGAGGTCTGCAATTATTGGCGATGGAATATTATAAATGTTCGTCTTTTTTCTTATTTAAATTATTATTATTATTATTATTATTATTATTATTATTATTATGGAGAATGGTTCAACACGAAGGGATCATTCAGCATCTGAGGAGTTGAGAGTAATCAGGTTTGATCCAAGGAAGAGGAGGGAGGCTCTCATTCATGAAGGAATGTAAGCGTTCTGGAGCCTCGACTACGATCATTGAATATTGGGGCTGAGTGAGGGACATTAATAGGACGGAGGATCAAGCCTGCACTTGTTCTTGTATGAAATCCTTGAGTTCTGAGGCTCAAATGAGTTATAAGAAGTTAATTAGGTAGTTAAACGATCGTAGATAAGTATCATCCAGTATTCTATAACCTCTGTTAATGTTTAGGTAGTTTATTAAGATATTCAGTGTAACTTGTGTTGATCTCTTGTTAGTGATGATCAATGTGTTGATCAATGTTGATGAGCCTTTCAAATGTGTTTCCTCTAGTGTTTCTAGTACGTTACTAAGTGGTTATAATTAACCATAATTTTTAAAGGGGTGGACCGGTAAGCCAGCGGAAGGCCTCGGTCATATGACCAAAAGCTCCAGCTGTGGGTCATCATATAACTAAGACCCGTGTCAGGAAACACTTGTCCTGTTTCCTGACAAACCTTACCTAACTTAACCTTCTAGTACGTTAATGACATTCCTGGTGGTGATATTATGATAATCTGTATGAAGCGCTAAACCCACGGGTCATAGAGCGCTCCTGGTGGTGAGCCTCTGCAACTATCCTTGTATTTTCTGCTTCCTTTTTGTTTGTCTCTCTTTATCCTCTCCCTCGTGTGTTTCTTTGTTGTTGTTGTGTCCTAATCGAGGTAATCACTTTGATATGTGTTGATATTTGTGTTGCAAGATTCACTATCACGCAACACCTACTATTTCTTGCCTTATAAACGACTTTTTTCCGGTTATTTTTCCTATATTCATTAATGTTAAAACAAATTTAACCTTTGTCTCTATATATAGTTACCTATTTTTTCTGTCTTTAGCTCTTTTTTTCTTTGTTTTCGATAGTATTTCTTTATATTTTTTCTTATTTCTGACCTCATGTGTGCTTAGTTTTATTGTATTTTTTTTTCATTTTGCTTTGTTGATCTGATAATTTTATGCCCTTTTCCTTCTCTCACTTTTTGTGTAATCTTATCTATAACAACTGTTTGTAAGTTTTGTCTTTATTTTTAAGTTTTACCAATAGCTGCTTTATAATTCCACTGTTACCTTTATTTCTTTAAATCTACATTATTTCATTATGGCAGAGTGTTTTGTGTGTGTGTGTGTGTTTGTGTTTATGTGTGTGTGTACTCACCTAGATGGGGTTTCAGGGGTCAATTCACAGTTCCTGGCCCCGCTTCTTCCTGCTCCATGAGCTTTATTATACCTCCTCTACATCACTTCCCAGTCTATTCCACTTCCTGACCACTCTGTGACTGAAAAAATACTTCCTAACATCCCTGTGATTCATCTAAGTCTTCAACTTCCAACTGTGCCCCCTTGTTGTTGTGTCCCATCTCTGGAACATCCTGTCTCTGACCACCTTGTCGATTCCTCTCGTTACAGGCGCCCACTCTGACACCTCGACACTTACCATGACTCGCTGTTGTCTTCCTGACAGGTATTCCCTGTGTTTGTGTTTATGTGTGTGTGTGTGTGTGTGTGTTTGTATTTATGCGTATATGTGTGTGTACTCACCTAGTTGTGGTTGCAGGGGTCGAGTCATAGCTCCTGGCCCCTCCTCTTCACTGGCCGCTACTGGGTCACTCTCCCTGCGCCATGAGCTTTATCATACCTCTTCTTGAAGCTATGAATGGATCCTGCCTCCAATACATCACTTCCCAAGCTATTCCACTTCCTGACCACTCTGTGACTGAAGAAATACTTCCTGTGTGTGTGTGTGTATGTGTGTGTGTTTGTGTTTATGCGTATATGTACTCACTTAATTGTACTCACCTAATTGTTGTTGCAGGGGTCAAGACTCGGCTCCTGGCCCCGCCTCTTCACTGATCGCTACTGGGTCCCTTCTCTACCTGCTCCATGAGCTTTATCATACCTCGTCCTAAAGCTATGTATGGTTCCTGCCTCCACTACATCACTTGCTAGACTATTCCACTTCCTGACAACTCTATGGCTGAAGAAATACTTCCTAACATCCCTTTGACTCATCTGAGTCTTCAACTTCCAATTGTGACCCCTTGTTTCTGTGTCCCCTCTCTGGAACATCCTGTCTCTATCCACCTTGTCTATTCCCCGCAGTATTTTGTATGTCGTTATCATGTCACCCCTAACACTCCTGTCCTCCAGTGTCGTCAGGCCGATTCCCCTTAACCTTTCTTCGTAGGACATTCCCCTTAGCTCTGGGGTGTGAGCACTGGGAAGATTGCAATATACGATTGAGAAATATAGTTGGGTGGGCACTGTTGAGAGCTGGATAACTCTGGATAATGGTAATTGGAATTACTAAGAATTATAAATAACCTTAAATAATTATGTAATGTGAATGCTACGATTTGGAACTGGATGATAAATGGGAATTACTATAAACCAAGACTGACTGGGAACACTCTGAATGAGTCAACAAAAATGGCTGAAGCAGAAATACCTGTGAAACTTGACAAGATGACTGAAATATGTCATGAAATAAGATCATGAACTATAAATGACTATGAATTGGGATAACTGAAGTGGGGAATACCTGTGAATCTGATTTACTGGGAAAACCGGAAAGGTTCTTTAATTAAATTTTCTCAATATTAAAAAAAGACAGAAACTTAATGGAATTAAAGATAAAATATATAAAGATATTAATTCGGTAAGGGGGGGTCATGCAACAACTAAAAAATTATGAGATTTGATTCGAGGAAGGAGAAGTTAGCTTGAGTTCCTTGAATCAAGAACCTTTTAAGAGTCATGAATGGAAAGCAGAGTGCCTTGTAAATGGGACAAAATACCACGAAATAAAGATACCTTGTGGAACAGTTCATTTTGGGTACATCTCGCTGTGGGTAGAACTGTCAAGTCAAGACTTGGTAAGTACACAAATAATCTGCACTCAGGACACAGAGATATGCTGGTGATGATGTCTCAGTCCAACCTGAACTATTTACAAGTCACGCTAACACACTGTGTTGTATGATAATGTGACTTGTAAATGATACAAGTCGGACTGTCATAAGCATCTCTCATGGGCGGGTTATTAGTATATTGTTGCAGTCATAGCATTCTGCGTTTTTGTTTTTCATGACTTTATAAAAAACTACGCAGAAGCGAAACGTTGTGTAAATATAAGATTGTTCTTCATCATGTGTATTTTCCACATTGTCGTTGGCAGCAAGACATTCACATACATAAACACCGTGTTCAGACGTTTCATACATAAACACCGTGTTCAGACGTTTCATACATAAACACCGTGTGCAGACGTTTCATACATAAACACCGTGTTCAGACGTTACATACATAAACACCGTGTGCAGACGTTTCATACATAAACACCGTGTGCAGACGTTTCATACATAAACACCGTGTTCAGACGTTTCATACATAAACACCGTGTTCAGACGTTACATACATAAACACCGTGTTCAGACGTTACATTCATGAACACCGTGTTCAGACGTTTCATACATAAACACCGTGTTCAGACGTTTTATACATAAACACCGTGTTCAGACGTTACATACATAAACACCGTGTTCAGACGTTTTATACATAAACACCGTGTTCAGACGTTACATACATAAACACCGTGTTCAGACGTTTTATACATAAACACCGTGTTCAGACGTTACATACATAAACACCGTGTTCAGACGTTACATACATAAACACCGTGTTCAGACGTTACATACATAAACACCGTGTTCAGACGTTACATACATAAACACCGTGTTCAGACGTTTCATAGCTTGCTCCAAAATGAGATAATTCATTATAGCTTTGGGCTGGTGCTCGTGTATATATATATATATATATATATATATATATATATATATATATATATATATATATATATATATATATATATATATATGCTCACCTAATTGTACTCACCTAATTGTAGTTGCAGGGGTCGAGACTCAGCTCCTGCCCCCGCCTCTTCGCTGTCCGCTACTGGGTCTCTGCTCTCCCTGCTCCATGAGCTTTATCATACCTTGTCTTAAAACTATGTATGGTTCCCGCCTCCACTATATCGTTCGCTAGACTATTCCACTTCCTAACTACTCTATATACGTGTGTGTGTGTGTGTGTGTGTGGTCGTGCCGTATAGGTAAACTGCTGATTTTGCCTTAATATGCAACGAAAAAATATATTTCATTGTGTTTGCTTATTATTAAATAATTTCAAACTTATCAAAAATATATTTGTTTGATTAGGCTATAATTAAATTGCATTTTGCCTTATAATAATGTTAAGAAAAAGTTTTTATTGTTTTGTACTTAATTATTAATTTTTAATTAACATAAATGAAAATTATAAATAATTCTTTTAATAAACGTGTATAAGAGAAAATGACAGAAAGGACCAATTTTACCTATTCGGCAAGAGAGAGAGAGAGAGAGAGAGAGAGAGAGAGAGAGAGAGAGAGAGAGAGAAGCATGATAGGCAGGCCAGTCTCACCCATCTATTTAGATGTGTGAGACTGGCCTGCCTATCAGTGCTCTCTGAAGGATGGGAAGTACGGTACCTGCACTTTGATGTAAAGGTGGGAAGTACAGTACCTGCACTCCGAAGGATGGGAAGTACAGTACCTGCACTCTGAAGGATGGGAAGTACAGTACCTGCACTCTGAAGGATGGGAAGTACAGTACCTGCACTCTGAAGGGCGGGAAGTACCGTACCTGCACTCTGAAGGATGTGAAGTACAGTACCTGCACTCTGAAGGATGGGAAGTACAGTACCTGCACTCTGAAGGATGGGAAGTACAGTACCTGCACTCTGAAGGGTGGGAAGTACAGTACCTGCACTCTGAAGGGTGGGAAGTACAGTACCTGCACTCTGAAGGGTGGGAAGTACAGTACCTGCACTCTGAAGGGCGGGAAGTACAGTACCTGCACTCTGAAGGGCGGGAAGTACAGTACCTGCACTCTGAAGGGTGGGAAGTACAGTACCTGCACTCTGAAGGGCGGGAAGTACAGTACCTGCACTCTGAAGGGCGGGAAGTACAGTACCTGCACTCTGAAGGGCGGGAAGTACAGTACCTGCACTCTGAAGGGTGGGAAGTACAGTACCTGCACTCTGAAGGGCGGGAAGTACAGTACCTGCACTCTGAAGGGTGGGAAGTACAGTACCTGCACTCTGAAGGGTGGGAAGTATAGTACCTGCACTGAAGGGCGGGAAGTACAGTACCTGCACTCTGAAGGTCGGGAAGTACCGTACCTGCACTCTGAAGGATGGGAAGTACAGTACCTGCACTCTGAAGGGTGGGAAGTACCGTACCTGCACTCTGAAGGATGGGAAGTACAGTACCTGCACTCTGAAGGGCGGGAAGTACCGTACCTGCACTCTGAAGGGCGGGAAGTACAGTACCTTCACTCTGAAGGGTGGGAAGTACAGTACCTGCACTCTGAAGGGTGGGAAGTACCGTACCTGCACTCTGAAGGGTGGGAAGTACCGTACCTGCACTCTGAAGGGCGGGAAGTACAGTACCTGTACTCTGAGGGGTGGGAAGTACAGTACCTGCACTCTGAAGGGTGGGAAGTACCGTATCTGCACTCTGAAGGGTGGGAAGTACAGTACCTGCACTCTGAAAGGTGGGAAGTACAGTACCTGCACTCTGAAGGGTGGGAAGTACAGTACCTGCACTCTGAAGGTGGGAAGTACAGTACCTGCACTCTGAAGGGTGGGAAGTACAGTACCTGCAAAAACTCTGAAGGTTGGGAAGTACAGTACCTGCACTCTGAAGGGTGGGAAGGTACCGCACTTGGTGAATCTACCCTAAAAGGGCGGGAAGTACAGTACCTGCACTCTGAAGGGTGGGAAGTACCGTACCTGCACTCTGAAGGGCGGGAAGTACAGTACCTGCACTCTGAAGGGTGGGAAGTACAGTACCTGCACTCTGAAGGTTGGGAAGTACAGTACCTGCACTCTGAAGGGTGGGAAGTACAGTACCTGCACTCTGAAGGGTGGGAAGTACAGTACCTGCACTCTGAAGGTTGGGAAGTACAGTACCTGCACTCTGAAGGGTGGGAAGTACAGTACCTGCACTCTGAAGTTAGGGTGGGGATATTGTAGTTTTGAGAGGTATCTGAGCTGTAATGCCGGCGCGACTCTGGCAAGACGGTGATGGAGTGAATGATAGTGAAAGTGTTTCTTTTTTTCGGGTCATCTTACCTTGGTGGGATTTAAGAGAGAGAAAAGAGGACGAGGAGAGGAAAAAATGCAGACCATGAACCTTTTAGCAGGTGTTGGCGCTGTGTCTCTCTCCTGACCTTCACTCCTCACCAGGTTAGCAGGTGTTGGTGCTGTGCCTCTCTCCTGACCTTCACTCCTCACCAGCTTAGCAGGTGTTGGTGCTGTGCCTCTCTCCTGACCTTCACTCCTCACCAGCTTAGCAGGTGTTAGTGCTGTGCCTCTCCTGACCTTCACTCCTCACCAGCTTAGCAGGTGTCGGTGCTGTGCCTCTCTCCTGACCTTCACTCCTCACCAGCTTAGCAGGTGTTAGTGCTGTGCCTCTCTCCTGACCTTCACTCCTCACCAGCTTAGCAGGTGTTGGTGCTGTGCCTCTCTCCTGACCTTCACTCCTCACCAGCATAGCAGGTGTTGGTGCTGTGCCTCTCTCCTGACCTTCACTCCTCACCAGGTTAGCAGGTGTTGGTGCTGTGCCTCTCTCCTGACCTTCACTCCTCACCAGCTTAGCAGGTGTTGGTGCTGTGCCTCTCTCCTGACCTTCACTCCTCACCAGCTTAGCAGGTGTTGGTGCTGTGCCTCTCTCCTGACCTTCACTCCTCACCAGCATAGCAGGTGTTGGTGCTGTGCCTCTCTCCTGACCTTCACTCCTCACCAGCTGAGCGCCGCCTCCTGGATCAATGCCAATAGCCAGTAAGAGAGCGACACAAACTGTCTGGCTGTTGCTGATAGTATTGAACCCTCGCTTGTCCACCACCCACAAGGTTTGTCTGGCTGGCTGGCTGTGCCTAATAGAATTGAACCCTCACTTGTCCACCACCCACAAGGTTTGTCTGGCTGGCTGGCTGTGCCTAATAGAATTGAACCCTCACTTGTCCACCACCCACAAGGTTTGTCTGGCTGGCTGGCTGTGCCTAATAGAATTGAACCCTCGCTTCTCCACCACCCACGAGGTTTGTCTGGCTGGCTGGCTGTGCCTAATAGAATTGAACCCTCGCTTCTCCACCACCCACGAGGTTTGTCTGGCTGGCTGGCTGTGCCTAATAGAATTGAACCCTCGCTTCTCCACCATCCACCGTGTTAGACATTTATAGATGGGGTTACAAAAGAGGTGAATACTAGGGTGTTAGGGAGTTGTGCGGGATGAAATTACAATTAATCCGATACAAAGTGGATGTTATCTTAGTTGCACTTTGTGGTAACACAGTTCTTGTGCTACCACATCTTGTGCTACCACATCTTGTGTTACTGAGGCATCTGCAGAAGGCACATTTACTGAGGCAAATAAAAAGGGGATGGAATGCACCATACTATAGTAATTATAACACTTATAGGTGGGTGTGAGACATGGGTCCTCAACACGGTGTATTTGGTGTGACAAAGAAAGTATGGAGTTACAAGAGGTATAATTCATAGAGCTGAGGAGAGGTTGTTGAGGTGGTTAGGGGGTTTACAGAGGATGAAGCAGAGGGGCAAGACTAGAAGGATGTGTAAATCTTAGGCGGAAGAAAGGAGAGGTAGAGGGGAGAGTCGTCCAAGCAAGAACTGTTCTTGTGGCAGTGTGTTAGTGGTAGTGTGTTAGTGGCAGTGAGTTAGTGGTAGTGCTTAGTGGCAGTGTGTTAGTGGCGTTGTGTTAGTTGCAGTGTGTTAGTGGTAGTGTGTTAGTGGCAGTGCTTAGTGGCAGTGTTAGTGGCAGTGAGTTAGTGGCAGTGTGTTAGTGGTAGTATGTTAGTGGCAGTGAGTTAGTGGCAGTGAGTTAGTGGCAGTGTGTTAGTGGTAGTGTGTTAGTGGTAGTGCTTAGTGGCAGTGTGTTAGTGGCAGTGAGTTAGTGGCAGTGTGTTAGTGGCAGTGTGTTAGTGGTAGTGCTTAGTGGCAGTGTGTTAGTGGCGTTGTGTTAGTGGCAGTGAGTTAGTGGCAGTGTGTTAGTGGCAGTGCTTAGTGGCAGTGTTAGTGGCAGTGAGTTAGTGGCAGTGTGTTAGTGGTAGTGTGTTAGTGGCAGTGAGTTAGTGGCAGTGAGTTAGTGGCAGTGTGTTAGTGGTAGTGTGTTAGTGGTAGTGCTTAGTGGCAGTGTGTTAGTGGCAGTGAGTTAGTGGCAGTGTGTTAGTGGCAGTGTGTTAGTGGCAGTGTGTTAGTGGCAGTGAGTTAGTGGCAGTGAGTTAGTGGCAGTGTGTTAGTGGTAGTGTGTTAGTGGTAGTGCTTAGTGGCAGTGTGTTAGTGGCAGTGAGTTAGTGGCAGTGTGTTAGTGGCAGTGTGTTAGTGGTAGTGTGTTAGTGGCAGTGTGTTAGTGGTAGTGTGTTAGTGGTAGTGCTTAGTGGCAGTGTGTTAGTGGCAGTGAGTTAGTGGCAGTGTGTTAGTGGCAGTGTTAGTGGTAGTGTGTTAGTGGTAGTGCTTAGTGGCAGTGTGTTAGTGGCAGTGTGTTAGTGGTAGTGCTTAGTGGCAGTGTGTTAGTGGCGTTGTGTTAGTGGCAGTGTGTTAGTGGCAGTGAGTTAGTGGCAGTGTGTTAGTGGTAGTGCTTAGTGGCAGTGTTAGTGGCGTTGTGTTAGTGGCAGTGTGTTAATGGCAGTGTGTTAATGGCAGTGTGTTAGTGGCGTTGTGTTAGTGGCAGTGAGTTAGTGGCAGTGTGTTAGTGGTAGTGCTTAGTGGCAGTGTTAGTGGCATTGTGTTAGTGGCATTGTGTTAGTGGCAGTGTGTTAGTGGCAGTGAGTTAGTGGCAGTGTGTTAGTGGTAGTGCTTAGTGGCAGTGTTAGTGGCAGTGTGTTAGTGGCAGTGTGTTAGCGGCAGTGTGTTAGTGGCAGTGTGTTAGCGGCAGTGTGTTAGTGGCAGTGTGTTAGTGGCAGTGTGTTAGCGGCAGTGTGTTATCGGCAGTGTGTTAGTGCCAGTGTGTTAGTGGCAGTGTTTTAGTGGCATTGTTTAGTGGCAGTATGTAGTGGCATTGTGTTAGTGGCAGTGTCTTAGTGGAAGTGTATTCGTGGCAATGTGTTAGTGACAGTGTGTTAGTGGCAGTGTGTTAGTGGCAGTGTGTTAGTGACAATGTGTTAGTGATTTTAAGTTTTTGACCAAATTTTCCATAAAAAATAATAATAAATATTATTAATGCGTAAGGATCATAAAGTGTTTGGGGAAACTGAAGGGAATAAATAATATGCGATCCATGGGAAGGGTAGCTCAAATTTTGGGGGATAAAAGCCCTTCATTGGCATGAAGGTACTCCTCCTTCCTGCCCGTCCAGACAAAGTGCTACATTTTATAATGGAGGGTTTGCGTGTGGCGCGGCCGACCTTGGACTGGCAACCTTCACTCCCGTCATTCAGACCGTGTGACCCCGGAGAAGCTGTTGTGTAAAGCTGAATTCACTCGGACGTCTTGCCTCCTACACTTCCCTCAGGCATTCTGCTTCCTGCATATTCTTCACTCATGCAGATTCTGTCAGTTTAATGGGGATGGATTTTCCATCTGTTATTTTGATCGTGATCAGAAAACACACAAAGACGTCAGCAGTGATATTTTTACAAATGCGCATCAACAACAACAGAGTTCAGGTGTGGGAAATCCATATATTGTAGTCCCGTATTCATACTTATTCTACCTCAGCTCTTTTCAAAGCCTCTGTGGAAATAAGTCGCTTTGTCTGACTTTTTCTTGTGGGTTATCCTAGGCAATTTACACATATGTTAAACTATGTATTATAATTGTACTAATGTGTACTTGTACCTAAATATACTTACTTATGTAAGGTAAGTATTATAATAATATCTTTATTTCTACAAGTACATGTACAAGGTATACAGACCATAGTTGACATCAATGACATACTACTATATAGAAAGCCCCTTGTTATGCTGAGCATTTCCCGCAAATTAGGTCAATTTTGTCCCAGGATGCGACCCACACCAGTCGACTAACACCCAAGTATTCATTTTTCTGATGGGTGAACATAGACAACCGGTGCAAGGAAACACGCCCAATGTTTCTACCCTCGCTGGGAATCAAACCCTGACACTCGCCGTGTGAAGCGAGAGCTTTAACCACCAAGCCACGGGGCACCGTGGCACCTGTGCCCCAACTGGGTCTCTTCTAAAACATGTTGCACATGTGTCCAGTTCTTCATGTTGTCGGTACTAAATACCATTCATGTACACGCAAGACGTTTAACCGTAGGTGCACACAAGTACAAATATCACACATAGTGTAAATTACCTAGGATAACCAAAAAAAGTCAATGTGACTTATTTGCATCCTTCCCAGGAGGCTCTTCTCACACGTCAGTTCGTTTTCATGTCAGTCTTATCTAAGACATTCTATAACTCTAGCGGATGCGACCCACACCTGTTGACTAATATCCAAGTACCTCTTCAGTGCTAGGTGAACATAGTTGGCAGGAGTGAGGAAACCTACTTATGACTCAGCTGGTCTGAGAATCAAGCAAGATATCTTAGAATGAGTCGAGATCTGTACAAGCAAGCCATGACGAGGTGGCCGAGTGGTTAAGGCGTTGGACTGCTAATCCAATAGGGTCTCCCTGCGTGGGTTCGAATCCCATCCTCGTCGATAGTTGGTTTTTAAACAGGTCGTGACGGGATTGTGGCGAGGACACTAGAGCGCTACAGAAACAGCTAAATAGACTGAGGCGGTGTTTGGAGAAGTTCCAGATGCAGTATAATATAGACAAATGCAAAGTTCTAAACGTTGGAAAAGAAAATAACCATGACAATTATAAACTAAATAATGTAAATCTTAATCACCCTGATTGCGAAAAAGATTTAGGAGTTCTGGTTAGCAGTAATCTTAAACCAAGACAACAGTGCGTAAGTATTCGCAATAAAGCGAATAGAATTCTTGGCTTCATATAAAGTAGTATAAATAGCAAGAGTCTTCAAGTTATTCTTCAACTCTAAATATCGTTAGTTAGGTTTCACAGATTATGTTGCACAGGTCTCGACACCATATTACAGAATGGATATGAATGCGTTGGAAAACTTACAGAGGTGACAAAGCTGATCCCCTCTATCAGAAATCTTTCCTACGAGAATAGACTGAGGGCATTCTCCAGAAAGACGTAGAATTGGGGAGGGGTATAATTGAGGTGTATAAATAGAAAACAGGAATAAATAAAGAGGATGTAAATAACGTGCTAAAAAGTCTACCCAAGACAGGACTCGCAGCAATGGGTTCAAGTTGGAAAAGTTTAGAAAGGACATTGGAGATCACTGGTTTGGTAATAAAGTTGTGGATGAGAGGAACAAACTCTCGAGTAGTCACTGAAGTAGGCCTGCTGCAGTGCTCCTTCTTATGTTCTTATGATCTTAGGATATCGGCTGAAGAGAGAGATGTACATAGTGAAAGACGGATGGCAGAGGACTGAGAAGTCCACTCTGCTGTGTAGAACTATCCACTTCTATCTAGATTAAGGATTTTTGTGAGTTATTTATGAGTAGCATAAATAACACACAAAGCCCTCTCACATAGGCCTGTAGGAGCATGATAAAGTTGCTGAATCATCTAAGCATTACATAAAGTGACTGTCAAATGTAATTTTAGTTTCTCAAATAGAAATTTAAAATAAATAGTGTCAGAAAATAACTAGCAAATGAGTTTGAAGAAACCACAACAGTACAAACAGGAACCAGCAGATTCATTATCCATCATAATGAAATGTGTCGAGTTAAGAATATTTATGGAAGTAGTAACAAAGTCAGTAGATTACAAAGTGTTGTTACTAGATTAGGGCTAAGCTACAGTGTTACATTGGTACATTGGTATATGGTACAGTGTTACATTGTACAGTGTTACATGGTAAAGTGGTACCTGGTATAGTGGCTCATGGTACAGTGGTATTGTTACATGATACAGTGGTACATGGTGCAGTGTACCATGTACTACTTACACTGTACCAATGTACCATAGCACAGTGTTACATAGTACACAGTGTACCAACAATCAATATCACCGCTACTTTTTTTGTTTTTCATGGTAATTTTTTATGATTGTTGTCTTGATGATGGTTTAAGACTCATCCAAAACTATTATAACTTTTATTCCATTTTTAGTGGTTATTTTTAATAATAATAATAATAATAATAATAATAATAATAATAATTATATAAATAATAAAAATATCCTTACATGATTAAGTTCTCAAAAAAATATGATTCTAATTGTGATAAAAAATATTGTGGCGCCGCACCTCACTCTTCTTGGCGTCACACCTCACTCTTCTTGGCGTCACACCTCACTCTTCTTGACTCCCACCTCACTCTTCTTGGCGTCACACCTCACTCTTCTTGGCGTCACACCTCACTCTTCTTGGCGTCACACCTCACTCTTCTTGACGTCCCACCTCACTCTTCTTGGCGTCACACCTCACTCTTCTTGGCGTCACACCTCACTCTTCTTGGCTCCCACCTCACTCTTCTTGACTCCCACCTCACTCTTCTTGGCTCCCACCTCACTCTTCTTGGCGTCACACCTCACTCTTCTTGACTCCCACCTCACTCTTCTTGGCTCCCACCTCATTCTTCTTGGCGTCACACCTCATTCTTCTTGGCATCCCACCTCATTCTTCTTGGCACCCACTTCACTCTTCTTCCACTCGACGTGTAGCAACATGAATAATGATATAATTGTATTCCCGAGCAGTGACTTGCCTCCTGATGTATGAGAGGGCTAGCAGGTCACCTGTGCTCACCACTCTCATCACTCTCGCCTCATAGATCTTAGCTACGGCTCCTCCACAGGTCATTAAAGACAGACGAACACAGGGTATCCAACACACGACACACAGGTACACCAGGTGTAGCAGGGTCACCACAGCCAAGACTGTAAACAATAGCACAGATATAGTGACTATTTCTTGGAATACAGTAGCTTGTGGGATATAACATCCGTAGTGGGTTGAAGAGTCACCATGGATGTAGTCCTCTACTTCAATGTCACACCTGGCGAAGGATGGGAACACCAGCGACATATAATCTGCGTATTTAACTGCATCACGAGAAATATGATTTTTAGTAAAAATTTCAAATATTTTCCCGTTGGTTAGCCAGTAGTAACTCAACAAGGAAAACATATCTAATATAAGCATCAGCATATTAATCACTATGGAGGAATGGAACAGCCTTGAAAAACTACCCACATAGTGGCCCAGGGTCTCCACTGCTATCTTTCTAGCAGTGGCACCTCCACTCTCCAAGTCATAATGGACTGAAGAATCTGGTAATGGTTTTTGCAGTCGATTATCACCAAGAATATACTCGGCAAAAACAAGGCCAAAATATGGGATAAATAAGTAAGATAGCCAGAAGATGTATTTCAGAACTTTAGACCTTGTGTGGCTGCCATCACCATCGTTATACCCCACTGAATAATGTTTAGTAACACACATGTCAATATACTCAGGGGGTATAGGTTGACCTCCGTTCCTGTTGTAACACTTGATGTCACCACCGGTCAGCTGAAGTCTGGCGAAGAGAACCACAAGCAGAACCAATCCCAGGCGATGTAATATAGTTAGGTATGCTAGTTAATTCT
>WNWK01005096.1:42500-125000 GCA_009830355.1 Cherax destructor | reverse complement strand
TCCTATCCCATATGATTTTCACCCTTAACTAACCAGTATTTACAGATCTTTTTCCTCTTGAATTCTTATTATTAAAGACATTAAAATTATTAATAATATTTTAATTTTGTTTTCAACTCGCATACTATTTTAAGATCTTTTTTTTTTCTTCGTGTATATTTTATTTTCCTAATTTATTCATAAATGTTCTCTGGTTGTCGTTTAGCTTCGTTTGTGGGAATGTTTTGCACGTTACTTCTTGCACTTGCAACAGCTCTAAGTAACGTCTTGTAGCTGCAACAGCTCTAAGTAACGTCTTGTAGCTTCAACAGCTCTAAGTAACGTCTTGTAGTTGCAACAGCTTTAAGTAACGTCTTGTAGTTGCAACAGCTTTAAGTAACGTCTTGTAGTTGCAACAGCTTTAAGTAACGTCTTGTAGTTGCAACAGCTCTAAGTAACGTCTTGTAGTTGCAACAGCTCTAAGTAACGTCTTGTAGTTGCAACAGCTCTAAGTAACGTCTTGTAGTTGCAACAGCTCTAATTAACGTCTTGTAGCTGCAACAGCTCTAAGTAACGTCTTGTAGTTGCAACAGCTCTAAGTAACGTCTTGTAGTTCCAACAGCTCTAAGTAACGTCTTGTAGTTGCAACAACTCTAAGTAATGTCTTGTAGTTGCAACAACTCTAAGTAACGTCTTGTAGTTGCAACAGCTCTAAGTAACGTTTTTTAGTTGCAACAGCTTTAAGTGATGTCTTGTAGTTGCAACAGCTCTAAGTAACGTCTTGCAGTTGCAACAGCTTTAAGTAACGTCTTGTAGTTGCAACAGCTCTAAGTAACGTCTTGTAGTTGCAACAGCTTTAAGTAACGTCTTGTAGTTGCAACAGCTCTAAGTAACGTCTTGTAGTTGCAACAACTCTAAGTAACGTCTTGTAGTTGCAACAGCTCTAAGTAACGTCTTGCAGTTGCAACAGCTCTAAGTAACGTCTTGTAGTTGCAACAGCTCTAAGTAACGTCTTGTAGTTGCAACAACTCTAAGTAACGTCTTGTAGTTGCAACAGCTCTAAGTAACGTCTTGCAGTTGCAACAGCTCTAGGTAACGTCTTGTAGTTGCAACAGCTCTAAGTAACGTCTTGTAGTTGCAACAGCTCTAAGTAACGTCTTGTAGTTGCAACAACTCTAAGTAACGTCTTGTAGTTGCAACAGCTCTAAGTAACGTCTTGTAGTTGCACAACTAGTAACGTCTTGTAGTGCAACACTCGTAACGTCTTGTAGTTGCAACAACTCTAAGTAACGTCTTGTAGTTGCAACAACTCTAAGTAACGTCTTGTAGTTGCAACAGCTCTAAGTAACGTCTTGTAGTTGCAACAGCTCTAAGTAACGTCTTGTAGTTGCAACAGCTCTAAGTAACGTCTTGTAGTTGCAACAGCTCTAAGTAACGTCTTGTAGTTGCAACAGCTCTAAGTAACGTCTTGTAGTTGCAACATCTAAACAGTCAAAATAGTGTTTTCTTCCTTTTTCTTGTCCTCCTCTGTCTTCTCCTTACTCCTTTTTATTCCTCTCCTATCTCTCTCTCTCCCAACTTCTCTACCTTCTATTCCCCCTTCGTCGTCGTCGTCCTCCTCCTCCCCTGCTCCTTCTCCTCCTACCCTGCTGCTCCTCGTCCTCTTCCTCCTACCTGCTTCCTCCTCCTCCTTCTACCCTGCTCCTCCTCCTCCTACCCTGCTCCTCCTCCTCCTAACCTTCTCCTCCTCCTCCTCCTCCTCCTCCTCCTCCTACCTTGCTCCTCCTCCTCCTACCCTGCTGCTCCTCCTCCTCTTCCTCCTACCCTGCTTCCTCCTCCTCCTTCTACCCTGCTCCTCCTCCTCCTACCCCCTCCTCCTCCTCCTCCTACCCTTCTCCTCCTCCTCCTCCTACCCTGCTCCTCCTCCTCCTAACCTTCTCCTCCTCCTCCTCCTCCTCCTACCCTGCTCCTCCTCCTCCTCCCACCCTGCTCCTCCTCCTCCCCTACCCTGCTCCTCCTCCTACCCTGCTCCTCCTCCTACCCTGCTCCTCCTTCTTCCTCCTACCCTCTTCCTCCTCCTCCTTCTACCCTGCTCCTCCTCCTCCTACCCTCCTCCTCCCTCCTCCCTACCCTTCTCCTCTCCTCCTATTCCTCCCTCCTCCTCCTCCTCCTCCTACCCTTCTCCTCCTCCTCCTCCTACCCTGCTCCTCCTCCTCCTCCTACCCTGCTCCTCCTCCGCTACCCTGCTCCTCCTCCTCCTTACCCTGCTCCTCCTCCTCCTCCTCTACCCTGCTCCTCCTCCTGCTACCCTGCTCCTCCTCCCTCCCTTTTTCTACCCTGCTCCTCCTCCTCCTCCTGCTACCCTGCTCCTCCTCCTCCTCCTCCTACCCTGCTCCTCCTCCTCCTCCTCCTCCTCGTACCCTGCTCCTCCTCCTCCTACCCTTCTCCTCCTCCTGCTTCCCTGCTCCTCCTCCTCCTCCTCGTACCCTGCTCCTCCTCCTCCTCCTACCCCGCTCCTCCTCCTCTTCCTTCTCTTCTTCACCTGCTCTTCTCATTAACTCCCTTTTTATCTCACGCCGGGTAACTTTATCCGTTTATTATCCACTTTTTATCTCTTCTTCTTTTATTTCACCTTGCATCTCTTCCTTTTATTTTCGTTGCGGTGCGTTGGACCATACGATAGCTCCTGCGTGCGTGTGTGCGTGCGGGTGCGTGTGTGTGCGTGTGTGTGTGTATTTGTGTGTGTGTGTAACCATAGCTGAGGGTTGTAAGGGGCAGTGTACGCTTGTCTGGGCAGTAAGAGAGGCTGGTCACTGGAAGCTGCAACAAGGTGACGTTATCACAGCAACATCTCACATTGAACCCGCCCGCCCCTGCTACTGTTACACTACTGTCCTGCTGACCGTCCTGCTGCTGCTGTCCTTACTGCTACCCCTGCTGACCATCTGCTGCCCATGCTGCTGCTCTTCTTGCTGTTATTGCTGCTGCTCGTGTTGTTGCTGCTGTTGCTTTATTGGTGTTATTATTTCATTCTCCTTTTCCCTGGCACTCTTTCTACGAGTGTTCCTCGTACTAGTGCCACCATGGCACCATTACTGAGTGCCGCGGTTAATAAGTGCTGTCATCAATACAGACCTGACCTCTGCTTAAAAGAAAAAAATATTTATTTTAAAATGAGCTTCATTTATATTTCTTGTCAGGTGACTTGAGTCTACATGGAGCCACCGTAGCGCGGTTGCTAGTGCACTCATTTCACACACTAAGGTCCGTGGTTCGATTCCCGGTACGGGTAGTGTTTCCTTAAGACACCCGCTGTCCCTGTTCACCTACCAGTAAATAGGTTCTTGGGTGTTAGCCGACTGGTGTGTATCGCATCCTGGGCGTTGTTATCATGTACTTGTAGAAATAAAGATTATTATTATTATTATTATTATTATTATTATTATTATTATTATTATTATTATTATTATTATCAAGTCCTTCAGGCTCTTCTTCGTGAATTTCATAATATTACGGGAAGCGTGACTGAAGCCTTTAAGGCTCACAGTGTAAACAGACATGAGGACTGGATCACTAACTGGCTCACAGGCAGCAGACAGTGAGCACTTTCCAGAATGCCGATGGTGCCAGCACCGACAGCCAGGCTGCTCAGGCCGTCAACCAGCAAGCCTGCTCTGGCATCTGGCGACGACTTCTGAATCAACAAATGGTTAAACAACAGGTAAACTGGAGAAATAATAGAGTGGCGAGTGGTCGGACTCGTAAAGGAAAAAAAATGAGTTTGAATTCAAAATAAACTAGCAAGAAGTAATTAATTTCTCACATCCTCCTCTTCCTGTTCCTCTACCTCCTCTTCCTCTCTTCCTCCTGCTCCTCTACCTTCTCCTACTCTTCTTCCTCTTCCTCCTCCACCTACTACACCCTACGCAAACCCACTCTGCTTCTAGCATCGCCTCGGCCTGGGTATTCGATAGGGTGTAATTACCTGTTGGGTGGGCAGAGTTGTCTTGGGTCTCCGGACCTGAGGCTGCAGCTCCCGGTCCCCGCTCGGGTTACCACCTGGACAATACAGCCCTACCTGCCACGAAGGATCCGATACCCGAGAGAGCGGATCCGAACTCACAGTATCGTGTGGTCCTTAAGATTCCTGGCGGGTCCTACACGAGAGAGAGAGAGAGAGAGAGAGAGAGAGAGAGAGAGAGAGAGAGAGAGAGAGAGCACATGGAAAAGGCAGAAAGCCAAAGATCTTTTATTACTGTCAGTGAGTCAGTCTTTGTTGCTTCCTATCAGTACGTCAATCTTCGCTACTTCCTGTCAGCGAATCAATCGCAAACCAAATCGTGAAGGTTGTTACCTTCAGTTTACTGTCGTTTCTCCTGTGCAGTAACCTGACGCGTGGAAAAAGACACTTATATACAGTTCAGGACATAAATTATAGGAAACATGGGACCTGTCGTGTGTCTTCAGGAAGTCCAGACTCACTACTTCTGTACGGACTTTCTGTCCCTATTTTTGTGGAAATAAATGAAGAATTGGCTAGTTCAGTGTAGTTATTGATATATACATATATATATATATATATATATATATATATATATATATATATATATATATATATATATATATATATATATATATATAGAGAAGAAGAGAGAGAGAAGAAGAATATCTTCCATCTACAAAAAGGATAAAAAAGGCAGGTATACATAAGGTGGCTGCGTGTTAAGAGAGAGAGCGAGGAATCTTATTACAAGACAGGTCATTAGCACGGATCACGGCACAATGTGAAAGCAACCGCCCGACCTGAAGAACCTCGGTGAAATGCGATACTTTCTGGCTATAACGACCGTCTAAATGGCCCCGTTGTTCACCCCCACCTACTCTCATCACTTTCCTATCACCCTTGCCCCTTCCCCTTCCACCACTCCATCCAAATCCACCCTCATATCTACTGAACGAGTAATGTGTACAAAGGTCTTTGAGAAAACAGGGATTTAGACGTGAGAATCCCGGTAAACGAGTGAGGGAGGGATGGACTACTCAGTTTTCGTCTCTCTCTCTCTCTCTCTCTCTCTCTCTCTCTCTCTCTCTCTCTCTCTCTCTTTCTCTCGTCCTCTATATCTCTCTCTCTTTCAGGAAGATCTGCCTGGCTTTGATTGGCTCTTCTATTCAAAATAATACAGAAGGCAAAGGTGAGTCATGTATTCAGAACAGGTCCGCGCCAGGGTCTATAGACCAGGTAGGTCTTTTGCAAGGTTGTTTGTAGACCAGAAAGTTCTTGTAAGGTTGTTGGAAGACCAGGCAGGGCCTTCTACGGTCTCTAAAGACCAGCTGGGTCCTTGCTAGGGTCTTGTAAGGCCAGCTAGGGTCTTGCAAGGATTTTCAAGACCAGGTGGGCCCTTGCTAAAGATTTGATTGGTATGTGCAAGGCTTTATTGAGACCAGTTATGTCTATGCAAAGATTCTTATAAAATCTTTAAGAGTCTCGAACGACTAGGAAGTCCTTACAAGAATCTTCACTTTCAATATTATTATTATTATTATTATTATTATTATTATTATTATTATTATTATTATTATTATTATTATTATTATTTTATAAATCATTATATTTTTGCTTACTTTTTCAGCTTTTCTTCTTCTTCTTCGTCTTCTTCTTCGTCTGCCTTTTCTTCCTTTCTCTTCTAATTCCTGGTCTTCTTCTTCCCGATGCGTGCCTGCTTTCTCTCCCTGACTGTGTGATGCTCTCAAACTTGACTGGTCTGATGCTTCAATCCTTGATTGGTGTGATGCTCTCAATACCTTGACTGGTATGATGCTCTCAATACCTTGACTGGTATGATGCTCTCAATACCTTGACTGGTATGATGCTCTCAATACCTTGACTGGTGTGATGCTCTCAATACCTTGACTGGTGTGATGCTCTCAATACCTTGACTGGTGTGATGTTCTCAATACCTTGACTGGTATGATGCTCTCAATACCCTGACTGGTGTGATGCTCTCAATACCTTGACTGGTATGATGCTCTCAATACCTTGACTGGTGTGATGCTCTCAATACCTTGACTGGTGTGATGCTCTCAATACCTTGACTGGTGTGATGCTCTCAATACCTTGACTGGTGTGATGCTCTCAATACCCTGACTGGTGTGATGTTCTCAATACCTTGACTGGTGTGATGTTCTCAATACCTTGACTGGTGTGATGTTCTCAATACCTTGACTGGTGTGATGTCTCAATACCTTGACTGGTGTGAGGCTCTCAATACCTTGACAAGTTGTGCTCTGCTTCCACTTCTTCCGCTAATCATAATTCTCACCTCTGGTTTTCCTTGAGAAGTTATACCTGGAGCGTCTTGGGTCTCCTACACCGGAGGTCTTCCCGTACTGCCATGGAAGTTTCTTAAAGACCTTGTGCAAACTTCAAGAGAGAGAGAGAGAGAGAGAGAGAAGAAAGTGTGTGTGTGTGTGTGTGTGTGTACTCACCTAATTGTGGTTGCAGGGATCGAGACTCAGCGTGTGTGTGTGTGTGTGTGTGTGTGTGTGTGTGTGTGTGTGTGCGTGTGTGTGTGTGTGTGTGTGTGTGTCTCACGCTGTATAAACTTTTAAACAGTTAGGCTCAGAAAACTTAATATTACAAAAAAATGGATCAGTAAATTATGTTTGACAGCAAGATTAAGGAGACTCCAGCCACCACGGGATTACTGCAGAGGCAAGTCTCCTTCAACTCCTTCAACTTCTTCAACTCCTTCAACTTCTTCAACTCCTTCAACTTCTTCAACTCCTTCTTCAACAGAATCTTCAGCTTCTTCAACTTCTCTGATTTCTTCTTTAGCTTAAACTTCTCCTTCAACTTCTTCAACTTCTTGAATTCCTTCTTCAACTGAATCTTCAGCTTCTTCAACTTCTCTGATTTCTTCTTCAACTTTTTTATTTCATCTTCAGCTTCATTAATTTCTTCTTCAACTTCTGTAACTTCTCCTTCAGCTTCTTTAACATCTTCAACTTCTATACCTTCACTTCCTTTAACTTCTCCAACTACAATTTATTCTTCAATTGATTTAACTTCATTTTCAGCTCCTTGAACTTCTTTAAATTTTTTCAACTTCTTTTTCAACTATAGCGTTTTTTTCGTGATTTTTTTTTATTTTATTTTTTAGTTCTAAATCATGTGTTTGAAAGGTCAGTGTGCGCGGCTGTCAGCATCAAAGTCTGCGTTATGTGATGACAGCTACGATATGTGATGACACCTATGTTATGTGATGACACCTATGTTATGTGATGACACCTATGTTATGTGATGACACCTACGATATGTGATGACACATATGTTATGTGATGACAGCTATGATATGTGATGACGGCTGCGTTATGTGATGACAGCTACGATATGTGATGACGGCTGCGTTATGTGATGACAGCTACGTTATGTGATGACGGCTGCGTTATGCGATGACAGCTGCGTTATGTGATGACAGCTGCGTTATGTGATGACAGCTGCGTTATGTGATGACAGCTACGTTATGTCATGACGGCTGCGTTATGTGGTGACAGCTACGTTATGTGATGACAGCTATGTTATGTGATGACAGCTGCGTTATGTGATGACAGCTGCGTTATGTGATGACGGCTGCGTTATGTAATGACAGCTTCATTATGTGATGACACCTACGTTATGTGATGCCACCTACGTTATGTGATGACGGCTGCGTTATGTGATGACAACTATGTTATATGATGACACCTACGTTATGTGATGACAGCTACGTTATGTGATGACAGCTGCGTTATGTGATGACAGCTACGTTATGTGATGACAGCTGCATTATGTGATGACAGCTACGTTATGTGATGACGGCTGCGTTATGTGATGACAGCTATGTTATGTGATGACGGCTGCGTTATGTGATGACAGGTACGTTATGTGATGACAGCTGCGTTATGTGATGACGGCTGCGTTATGTGATGACACCTACGTTATGTGATGACAGCTGCATTATGTGATGACACCTACGTTATGTGATGACAGCTACGTTATGTGATGACAGCTGCGTTATGTGATGACGGCTGCGTTATGTGATGACACTTACGTTATGTGATGACAGCTGCATTATGTGATGACACCTACGTTATGTGATGCCACCTACGTTATGTGATGACGGCTGCGTTATGTGATGACAGCTACGTTATGTGATGAGAGCTGCATTATGTGATGACAGCTACGTTATGTGATGACGGCTGCGTTATGTGATGACAGCTATGTTATGTGATGACGGCTGCGTTATGTGATGACAGCTACGTTATGTGATGACACCTACGTTATGTGATGACAGCTACGTTATGTGATGACAGCTACGTTATGTGATGACAGCTACGTTATGTGAGGACAGCTACGTTATGTGATGACAGCTACGTTATGTGATGACACCTACGTTATGTGATGACAGCTACGTTATGTGATGACAACTACGTTATGTGATGACAGCTACGTTATGTGATGACAGCTACGTTATGTGATGACACCTACGTTATGTGATGACACCTACGTTATGTGATGACGACAAAGAACATAAAGAGACGGAAAAAAAACGCTGAAAGGAATTCTTGACGAGAAAATCAAAATCGTAAAAAACGAACAGGAACAATAGCAACAACAATAAACAGCTATAAAAATAGGAACAACAACAACACAACTAACAACAACAAGAACAAGGCAGACAAAAAAGCAAGAAAAAATAGCAGAAGAAGAAAAATAAGTAGAAAAAGAAGAATAACAAAAACAACAACAGTAAAAACAATAACAACAGTAACAACAACAACATCAGCAACAACAACAAGGGGAAAAAAATATCCCAAAAAGGAATGCTCAGAATATACCCGAAAAACTGTCCACATTTCACAATAATCGGCGAGCATTGGAGGATTCCAGAGCGGCGATCCCCGGGCTCTCGCTGCCTTCATCATCAATTCCAGAAATCTTGGAATCTTCTTTCCCCTCGTTCCAGACCCGATCATTTGACAAGGTCTGGGACGATACCTGCAACCCTGGTAACTCCCACAGGACCAGGCTCCTGCTGCATGTACACACACACACACACACACACACACACACACACACATTATTGGAAGTTGAAGATTCAGATGAATCACAGGGATGTTAGGAAGTATTTCTTCAGTCACAGAGTGGTCAGAAAGTGGAATAGTTTGCGAAGCGATGTAGTGGAGGAAGTATCCATACATAGCTTTAAGAAGAGGTATGATAAAGCTCATGGCGCAGGGAGAGTGACCCAGTAACGACCAGCGAAGAGGCGGGGGCCAGGAGCTATGAATAGACCCTTGCAACCACAAATAGGTGAGTACACACACACACACCCATTAACATCATCGCCAGTATAATGGGTGTTAAAGTAATGAGAATGGGGAAAATAGGGAAAAATGGGGAGCAAAGAAAAGGGAATCCCAGTTTTCAGCTCATTCTTCAATAGTTTTTTATTGCGTTTATCTTATAGTTCATTAATTGGCACTGTGGTATGTTATACTTAATTTTATTGATACATGACAATTTAACCTAACAAAATCTAACCTAACCTAACCTAACTAAATCTAACCTAACCTAACAAAATCTAACCTAACCCAACAAAATCTAACCTAACCCAACAAAATCTAACCTAACCCAACAAAATCTAACCTAACCCAAAAAAATCTAACCTAACCTAACAAAATCTAACCTAACCCAACTTAATTAAATCTAGCCTAACCTAATTTAAATAACAGAACGAGATATTTGCTAAATAAAAAAAAAAAAAAGATAAGGAGAATATTTTACTTGCTGAATCCACTTACTAATCTGCCCCAACAGTAACATTCTGACTGTTTATAACATAAACCGTCTGAATCCCAGCTATTTGTATTACGTTGATGGGTTGCTGATAGTTCCATATGGGAATCTTTATTGAGGAAACGTTTCGCCACGAAACGTTTCCTCAGTAAATATTCCCATATGTTGCGTAAGTGTTTAATTCTTCAACTGATAGTTCCCTTTGCTTTTAATGTATCCATCTCACTCAAAGGAAAAAAAAAACACTTTCTCCCCAATTGTAAGTGTGGTGTCCAGTGCCCATTAGCGCTCCCTTTACTTGTGACTCTCTGAGAACACCTTTTTAAATCACCATTGACTCTCTGAGAATACCTTTTTAAATCACCATTGACTCTCTGAGAACACCTTTTTAAATCACCATTGACTCTCTGAGAACACCTTTTTAAATACTTTGTTTAGCTCCTTACAGACATATTTGTAGTTTCAGCTAGTCCTAGTTCCCTCTTCAGTCTTACAACCTGGCCTTTTATTGTCATCTTTCTGATGTGGCTGTGAAGCAGTTTCAGGTCGCACTTGACTTTTGCTGTTATGTCATGACCCTCATAATCGTAATAACAAGATTGTAAACAGACCACGGAACGGGTGGGGAGTGACCCAATGGCCAGTGAGTGGTCAAGCTCCAGGCCGGTGAGTAAGCCACTCGGCCCGTGCTAATATTCCTATGGTGTATGAAAATATTCCTAGTTGGATGCATCTTTTTTGTGGCCAGGTGGCCCAGTGGCTTACGCACTGGCCTGGAGTTTACGACTCACTTGCTCTGGGTTCAATCCCCGCCCGTTCCGTGGTTTGACTGTTATTTCAGTCTCAAATAGAAGATAGCTTGTTTCTTTATCCCTGTATATTAGTTTCTGACATTTCTGCTCAATTCCCTATTTTCTTCTACCCTTCACTTTCTAAAAGTTTTTTCCAAACTCTCACTTTCTAAGGTTTTTCCAAACTCTTATCTCTTCGTCTCTGCATATTAGCGTCTAACATTTCTTTTCTCTTCTATATTCTCTTCTACCCTTCGCTTTCTAAATTTTTTCCAAAGCTATCGCAATTTTACTCAGGTTAAACCACGGGTTCTCTTTGTTCTCTCATCCCTGCAAAGTTTTCTCTTCTGAAGTCTTGTTTCTTCCGTCTCTCACCTGTTATTCCTTCCCTGGTGTTTGAAAGGTATTCAAAATCAGAATATTGTGTTGTCGGTTGAACCAAGAGATCCCTCATATTCTATTTTACCCGAGTCAGATGTATTTAAGGTAAACACTGGATAGGTTCTTGCTGACTCATCCCAGCCTCGCTCTCCTCCTCTCTCTCTCTCTCTCTCTCACTCTCTCTCTCTCTCTCTCTCTCTCTCTCTCTCTCTCTCTCTCTCTCTCTCTCTCTCTCTATCTCTCTTGTTGTGTCCTTGACATGTGTGTGTGTGCTCACATATTTGTGGGTGCAGGGGTCGATTCATAGCTTCCTGGCCCTGCCTTCTTGCTGGTCCACTCTCTCACTGCTCCATGAGCTTTGTCGTACCTCTTCTTAAAGCTATGTATGGAGCCTGCCTCCACTACATCAATCTCCAGACTGGTCCACTTCCTGACAATTTTGTGATTGAAGAAATACCTCCTAACATCCCCACGACTCATCTGAGATTTCTACTTCCTGTCTTGTTCCCTTGTTACTGTGTCCCATCTCTGAAACATTCTGTCTCTATCCAACTTGCCAGTTTCTCGTAGTTTTTAATTTGTCGTTGTGTGTGTGTATGTGTGTATGTGTGTGTGTGTGTATGTATGTGTGTGTGTGTGTGTACTCGGAATCTCTGCTCCTGTAATTAGTCTAATTACATCGACTCCAGACTGAGAGACTGATTACCTCAATCTCCTTCTGATCTTCATTCTTCTTCTTTGTATAGGACTGATGAAGCCACTGTGTGGCGAAACGTTTCAACAATAAAGATACCCAAGAGTTGTTTATGCGTCTAATTTATCAACATTGTCTCTCAGTTTACTTGTCTCAATTCCCACTGGCAGATTTTTTACCGACTGTGCGGCTGTAACTGCAGGTGGTGGCACTACACGTCTCTCTATCTTACCCACTAATTGTCCTTTAATAGCGTTTTAAACTAAAGCAAACTTACATATATAACCCGCATGTAGGAGAGAGGAGCTCACGACGACGTTTCGGTCCGACTTGGACCATTTACAAAGTCACACTGACACCAAAGAGTGAGGGAGCCGGTATATATAGGCGAGGGGGAGAGGGACGGGACCAAGAGAGGAAGAAAAAAGAAGTGGTGGTAATCCGCAATAATTTGCAGTTAAAAAAAAATAATTAAATCAATAATTAAAAATATCTTATGCTATATAAATGTTACAAAAATAGTGATGAACAAATATTTTTACTTTAATAAGTTTTTGAAGGTAAAGTTTACCTTCATTTACGTGAGGGGAAAAAAATGTCATTACGTCATAATGTTGGTTTTCCTTTTCTGTCACGAAAATTTTTAAAATGAGATAAACTATAAAAATATATCGTAATAAAATTTGTGGTGGGTCATCACCACGCTGTGTCATACCTAGGTGGGTCATCACCACGCTGTGTCATACCTAGGTGGGTCGTGTGGTGGGTCATCACCACGCTGTGTCATACCTAGGTGGGTCGTGGTGGGTCATCACCACGCTGTGTCATACCTAGGTGGGTCGTGTGGTGGGTCATCACCACGCTGTGTCATACCTAGGTGGGTCGTGTGGTGGGTCATCACCACGCTGTGTCATACCTAGGTGGGTCGTGTGGTGGGTCATCACCACGCTGTGTCATACCTAGGTGGGTCGTGTGGTGGGTCATCACCACCCTGTGTCATACCTAGGTGGGTCGTGTGGTGGGTCATCACCACCCTGTACCATACCTAGGTCAGTCGTGTGGTGGGTCATCACCACCCTGTGTCATACCTAGGTGGGTCGTGTGGTGGGTTATCACCACTCTGTGTCATACCTAGGTGAGTCGTGTGGTGGGTCATCACCACCCTGTGTCATACCTAGGTGAGTCGTGTGGTGAGTCATCACCACTCTGTGTGATACCTAGGTGGGTCGTGTGGTGGGTCATCACCACCCTGTGTCATACCTAGGTGAGTCGTGTGGTGGGTCATCACCACGCTGTGTGATGCCTAGGTGGGTCGTGTGGTGGGTCATCACCACCCTGTGTCATACCTAGGTGGGTTATCACCACGCTGTGTCATACCTAGGTGAGTCGTGTGGTGGGTCATCACTACTCTGTGTGATACCTAGGTGGGGTGGGTCATCACCACCCTGTGCCATACCTAGGTGGGTCGTGTGGTGGGTCATCACCACGCTGTGTCATACCTAGTTGGGTCATCACCACGTTGTGTCATACCTTGGTAGGTCGTGTGGTGGGTCATCACCCCCCCTGTGTCATATCTAGGTGGGTCGTGTGGTGGGTCATCACCACGTTGTGTCATACCTAGGTAGGTCGTGTGGTGGATCATCATCGCCCTGTGTCATACCTAGGTGGGTCGTGTGGTGGGTCATCACCACCCTGTGTCATACCTAGGTGGGTCGTGTGGTGGGTCATCACCACCCTGTGTCCGGGGCCCAAGTTTGTTCAACTGCTTCCCATCATACATAAGGGGGACTAATAGTAGACCCCTGGCTGTCTTCAAGAAGGCACTGGACAGGCACGTCAGTTTGCGTGCGGCCAGCAGTAACAGACTGGTTTATCAGACCCTGATCCACCACAAGGCCTGGTCTCAGACCGAGCCGCGGGGGCGTTGACCCCCGAAACCCTCTCCAGGCAAACTCCAGGTAATACCTAGGTGGGCAGTGAACTGCAAAAGATTGAGACTCCTGACTCGGCCGTTACATCTGTCTGTCTGTCTGTCTATCTGTCTCTGTCACTGTCTGTCTGTCTGTCGGTCTGTCTGTCTGTCTGTCTCTGTCTCTGTCTCTCTGTCTCTGTCTCTGTCTCTGTCTCTGTCTCTCTCTCTCTCTCTCTCTCTCTCTCTCTCTCTCTCTCTCTCTCTTTCTCACCATTCTTGGTTCTAGCTGAGGACCTTCACCTCCAATTTGGTGATTCACCAGATCTTCTGGCTGGTGCCAGCACCCAGCATCCAGCCAGACTCCCGGGCATGGAGATGGCCAGTGCTGGAAACGCTACGATTGAAGATTTAGCCGAGTTTAATATTTGTCAATTTCAACCCTCTTGGAAGCCCAATTTTCCTCCCGCCGTTCCAGGTCTCCTTTCACCCTCGACTTCATCTTTGGCAACGGCAAGCGGGCGGGAATTTTCCGAGCATTGGGGAAAAATAAACTCCGAAGAGGAATCGGTTGCTGTTCGTGGATATTAACTGCCGCCAAATCCAGGTCCTGGAACTCACGCGTGGCTGGGCGTCGCATCTGGAGCGAGTGGCCGGGTGATTGAGCCCTGGAATACAGATAGAGAGAGATCTGCCGAGCCCAAAGATGCGGAAACTCGGGTTATGGAACGGGTTGGGACCAAAAGGCAGTTTCCAGCGTTTTAAAGGATTTTTCTTCCTATTCTCTTGCTGGACCAGGAGGGTCGGCCGGCGATATGAGGACTGATATGGAAATTCAGATTTGATGATCCTCTTTCTTGAAGCTTTTATTGAAGCTTTTATTTGATGCCGTCTATAACGGGGAGAGGAAAACCAAATGAAATTTTGGGACAGAGCTTCAATATTACATTCGATTTTTTTTCTTTAGCTTAGGGGTTTAACAGGACTGACTCTCTATAAAAGACAATAATACCCTTACACTCGAAAATAGCATTAAGGCTTAATCTCCCCTCCTGCAGAAGAAAAGCTTGGAGAATTTTAAACTCCCCAGAGGCTCAAGCTTCTTTTTGCGGTTCCCTCCCCCCCATTTTTATGGGGGTGGGGAAGTGGGGTAACCTGGAATCCACAAAGCTCTTCCCCTAAGATAATAACTCACCAGAAATCCTTCTTCATGGAGTGCAATCCTAAATCCCCCGCAGGAACCCTCACAGGAGCACATAGGATCGAGGACAGTTCCAGGTTCACCATTTATATTCTGTACAGCTCAGACAACCAACCAGGAGGCCTCTTTGTCATGACGTCATGCACCCCAATTGGATTAAAGCCGCTTCATTGGTCAGTTCTGCCGCTGGAGTATCAAGGAAAGGTAGAAGTGTGGAAGGTAGATGTAGAGGGTAGATGTGCGACAAGGGGATGAAAGTTCAACCTGGCAAACGCATTCTATTCTCAAGCTCCTCGTACTCACTCATTTCATCCATTGGTTGGTTGGTTCAGTAAGGTTTGTCAGGAAACAGGACAAGTGTTTCCAGTCATATGATGACCCACAGCTGGAGCTTTTGGTCATCTGACCGAGGCCTTCCGCTGGCTTACCCGTCCACCCCTTTGAAAAATTAAGGTTATTATTTCTCTCACCTATTCGTATATCTACATATATATACACATACTTCTCTTTTCATACTTTTACCAATATATTAAATATATGCTTTATCTGTCTATTTGTCTATCTCTTTCAGGGTACAACAATTTTTTCCCCATATATATTACCCTAATTATCTATAGTAACCTGTTATAAGTGATGCTGGTGCTAATATTATTATTATTACTTATTATTATTATTATTTTTTTTATTATTATTATAACTATTATTATTATTATTATTATTATTATTATTATTATTAATATTTATAATTATTATTGTTGTTATTTTAACTATTATTATTATTATTTTAAATACTATTATTATTATTATTATTATTATTATTATTATTATTATTATTATTATTTTAGTTTTTGAACACACCAGCCGTCTCCCACCGAGAAGCTCTAAACCCGCAACAAGTCATGCAACGCTTGGAGAATGAGAGGTATGATCCCAGGGAAAAAGGAGGAAGAGGGGGGGGGATAGAATTGATTCATGCGGATTGCAAGTTGATAGTTGATATCGGGAACTAGGCGATGTTTCGGTCCTTCGTAGGTCATCATCAAGCAATGACTTGCATAATGATGCATGTCAGGGGCCCAGCACGGGTCCTAACTTCAGGTGAATGTTATTTGTCAGTTGTTTGGAGTCACGGTATTATGGGTCAGTTGTGAAGTGTTGCAGCCACGGTATTATGGGTCAGTTGTGAAGTGTTGCAGCCACGGTATTGTGGGTCAGTTGTGAAGTGTTGCAGCCACGGTATTGTGGGTCAGTTGTGAAGTGTTGCAGCCACGGTATTGTAAGTCAGTTGTGAAGTGTTGTAGCCACGGTATTGTGGGTCAGTTGTGAAGTGTTGTAGCCACGGTATTGTGGGTCAGTTGTGAAGTGTTGTAGCCACGGTATTGTGGGTCAGTTGTGAAGTGTTGTAGCCACGGTATTGTGGGTCAGTTGTGAAGTGTTGTAGCCACGGTATTGTGGGTCAGTTGTGAAGTGTCGCAGCCACGGTATCGTGATTACCATCCCAACCACCAAAGTCACGTATTTTTTTTTTGCATCTTCCTCCACGTTATACTGCTACAACTACCATCGTTACCAACACATTACTACACCTACCTCAGCTACTGTCACTGTTACCACAACCTCATCCTGCTATAACTACCACCACAACTTCATCTTGTTATAACTACCACCATCACAACATCACGCTACGACAGCTACCACTACCACCACACGCGGGTTCCAGCGCCCTGGAAGCTACCACCACACGCGGGTTCCAGCGCCCTGGAAGCTACCACCACACGCTGGTTCCAGCGCCCTGGAAGCTACCACCACACGCTGGTTCCAGCGCCCTGGAAGCTACCACCACACGCTGGTTCCAGCGCCCTGAAGCTACCACCACACGCTGGTTCCAGCGCCCTGGAAGCTACCACCACACGCTGGTTCCAGCGCCCTGGAAGCTACCACCACACGCGGGTTCCAGCGCCCTGGAAGCTACCACCACACGCTGGTTCCAGCGCCCTGGAAGCTACCACCACACGCTGGTTCCAGCGCCCTGGAAGCTACCACCACACGCGGGTTCCAGCGCCCTGGAAGCTACCACCACACGCGGGTTCCAGCGCCCTGGAAGCTACCACCACACGCTGGTTCCAGCGCCCTGAAGCTACCACCACACGCGGGTTCCAGCGCCCTGGAAGCTACCACCACACGCGGGTTCCAGCGCCCTGGAAGCTACCACCACACGCGGGTTCCAGCGCCCTGGAAGCTACCACCACACGCTGGTTCCAGCGCCCTGGAAGCTACCACCACACGCGGGTTCCAGCGCCCTGGAAGCTACCACCACACGCGGGTTCCAGCGCCCTGGAAGCTACCACCACACGCTGGTTCCAGCGCCCTGGAAGCTACCACCACACGCGGGTTCCAGCGCCCTGGAAGCTACCACCACACGCTGGTTCCAGCGCCCTGGAAGCTACCACCACACGCGGGTTCCAGCGCCCGGGAAGCTACCACCACACGCGGGTTCCAGCGCCCTGGAAGCTACCACCACACGCGGGTTCCAGCGCCCTGGAAGCTACCACCACACGCTGGTTCCAGCGCCCTGGAAGCTACCACCACACGCGGGTTCCAGCGCCCTGGAAGCTACCACCACACGCTGGTTCCAGCGCCCTGGAAGCTACCACCACACGCGGGTTCCAGCGCCCTGGAAGCTACCACCACACGCGGGTTCCAGCGCCCTGGAAGCTACCACCACACGCGGGTTCCAGCGCCCTGGAAGCTACCACCACACGCTGGTTCCAGCGCCCTGGAAGCTACCACCACACGCGGGTTCCAGCGCCCTGGAAGCTACCACCACACGCGGGTTCCAGCGCCCTGGAAGCTACCACCACACGCGGTTCCAGCGCCCTGAAGCTACCACCACACGCGGGTTCCAGCGCCCTGGAAGCTACCACCACACGCGGGTTCCAGCGCCCTGGAAGCTACCACCACACGCGGTTCCAGCGCCCTGAAGCTACCACCACACGCTGGTTCCAGCGCCCTGGAAGCTACCACCACACGCTGGTTCCAGCGCCCTGGAAGCTACCACCACACGCGGGTTCCAGCGCCCTGGAAGCTACCACCACACGCGGGTTCCAGCGCCCTGGAAGCTACCATCACACGCGGGTTCCAGCGCCCTGGAAGCTCCGAGAAAAACAAATGTGCTTTGAATTTTAAGATTTAAAAAAAAAAGAAGAGCTGTGTGCGGAGGGCGGTGGCGGGCGGGAAGGGCGGAGGGAAAGGGGACGGAAAGAAGGAAGGACGGATTGGCAGACAAGGATAGGCGGGGTGGGCATGTGGATAGAATGGGTGGGTGGGTGGTGTGACGGATGTTCGGGTGGGAAGTTTGACGGATGGGCGGGTGGGAAGTTTGACGGATGGGCGGGTGGGAAGTTTGACAGATGGGCGGGTGGGAAGTTTGACAGATGGGCGGGTGAGAAGCGTGGGCGGGTGGTTGGTGTGACGGATGGTCGGATGAGAAGCGTGGGCGGGTGGGCAGGTTGTTGGACGTGTAAAGTCCATCTCCATATTCATGAGTAAGTCGCTAACCTCACAGAGGCGCACTGGGAGGGTGAGTGAGTGAGTGAAGGAGAGTGAGGGAGTGAAGGAGAGTGAGTGAAGGACGGTGAGGGAGAGTGAGGAAATGAAGGAACGGTGAGAGGGTAGGGAGGGTGAAGAAGGGAGTGCAAGGGAAGAGAGTGAGTAACGGTCATGATGGGAGAGGAGTGACCTAAGACACTGGAGATTGCAGGAGAGTATAAACACTGGCAGAATATCAGGGGAGCTAAGGAGATACCTAAACACTGGCAGATATCATGACTGGGAAGGCCTAAACCTGGCGATATCAGACTGGAAGTACCTAAAACTGGCAGATATCATGACTGGGAAGGCCTAAACACTGGCAGATATCATGACTGGAAGGTACCTAAAACTGGCAATATCATGACTGGGAAGGTACTAAACACTGGCAGATATCATGACTGGGAAGGTACCTAAACACTGGCAGATATCATGACTGGGAAGGTACCTAAACACTGGCAGACATCATGACTGGGAAGGTACCTAAACACTGGCAGATATCATGACTAGGAAGGTACCTAAACACTGGCAGATATCATGACTGGGAAGGTACCTAAATACTGGCAGATATCATGACTGGGAAGGTACCTAAACACTGGCAGATATCATGACTAGGAAGGTACTTAAACACTGGCAGATATCATGACTGGGAAGGTACCTAAACACTGGCAGATATCATGACTGGGAAGGTACCTAAACACTGGCAGATATCATGACTGGGAAGGTACCTAAACACTGGCAGATATCATGACTAGGAAGGTACCTAAACACTGGCAGATATCATGACTGGGAAGGTACCTAAACACTGGCAGATATCATGACTGGGAAGGTACCTAAACACTGGCAGATATCATGACTAGGAAGGTACCTAAACACTGGCAGATATCATGACTGGGAAGGTACCTAAACACTGGCAGATATCATGACTAGGAAGGTACCTAAACACTGGCAGATATCATGACTAGGAAGGTACCTAAACACTGGCAGATATCATGACTGGAAGGTACCTAAACACTGGCAGATATCATGACTGGGAAGGTACCTAAATACTGGCAGATATCATGACTGGGAAGGTACCTAAACACTGGCAGATATCATGACTAGGAAGGTACCTAAACACTGGCAGATATCATGACTAGGAAGGTACCTAAACACTGGCAGATATCATGACTGGGAAGGTACCTAAACACTGGCAGATATCATGACTGGGAAGGTACCTAAATACTGGCAGATATCATGACTGGGAAGGTACCTAAACACTGGCAGATATCATGACTGGGAAGGTACCTAAATACTGGCAGATATCATTACAGGGAAGATACCTAAACACTGGCAGATATCATGACTGGGAAGGTACCTAAACACTGGCAGATATCATGACTGGGAAGGTACCTAAACACTGGCAGATATCATGACTGGGAAGGTACCTATACACTGGCAGATATCATGACTAGGAAGGTACCTAAACACTGGCAGATATCATGACTGGGAAGGTACCTAAATACTGGCAGATATCATGACTGGGAAGGTACCTAAACACTGGCAGATATCATGACTAGGAAGGTACTTAAACACTGGCAGATATCATGACTGGGAAGGTACCTAAACACTGGCAGATATCATGACTGGGAAGGTACCTAAACACTGGCAGATATCATTACTGGGAAGGTACCTAAACACTGGCAGATATCATGACTAGGAAGGTACCTAAACACTGGCAGATATCATGACTGGGAAGGTACCTAAACACTGGGAGATATCATGACTGGGAAGGTACCTAAACACTGGCAGATATCATGACTGGGAAGGTACCTAAACACTGGCAGATATCATGACTGGGAAGGTACCTAAACACTGGCAGATATCATGACTAGGAAGGTACCTAAACACTGGCAGATATCATGACTGGGAAGGTACCTAAATACTGGCAGATATCATGACTGGGAAGGTATCTAAACACTGGCAGATATCATGACTAGGAAGGTACCTAAACACTGGCAGATATCATGACTGGGAAGGTACCTAAACACTGGCAGATATCATGACTAGGAAGGTACCTAAAGATTGGAAGATAGAATGCATAATAAATTTGTACAAGAGAAAAGGGAAGAAGATAGAGGCTAAGAGTCAGAGAACAGATGGATAACAATAGGTTGAACACATCCATAATAAACACACGTAACGCAGAACAAGACATTATTTTGCACAACGTTTCGCTCAAGATTGAGTTTAATTCGTTTTTTCCTAATTGAACAAGATCAGTCCTGAGCGAAATGTCTTTATACCTACTTGTTGTTTGGAGGAGAAACAGAAACAAATAAAATTGCGTGGACGCTATGTTGCTGACGTGATCCACCAGGCCTCCTGGTGGATCAGGGCCTGATCAACTAGACTGTTACCGCTGGCCGCACGCAAACCAAAATACGAGCCACAGCCCGGCTGGTCAGGTACTGACTTTAGGTGCCTGTCCGGCTCCCTCTTAAGACAGCTAGGGGTCTATTGGTAATCCCTCTTATGTGGGTAAAGGCAAGGGAAATATGGCTAGTTAATTGTGTTTATGGTTCCACTTAGACTCATTTCAGTGAAGTGACTGATAAACGAAAATTCAATTACGTAATGTTGAATGTTGTGAAGTGGGCGTGTGGGTGAGCGAGTGACTGGGTGGGTGGGTGGTTTTGTGTGTACTCACCTAGTTGTACTCACCTAGTTGTGGTTGCAGGGGTCGAGTCAAAGCTCCTGGCCCCGCCTCTTCACTGGCCGCTACTGGGTCACTCTCCCTGCGCCATGAGCTTTATCATACCTCTGCTTAAAGCTATGTATAGAGCCTGCCTCCACTACATCGCTTCCTAAACTATTCCACTTCCCGACAACTCTGTGACTGAAGAAATACTTCCTAACATCTCTGTGATTCATCTGAGTCTTCAACTTCCATCTGTGTCCCCTTGTTGTTGTGTCCCATCTCTGGAACATTCTGTCTCTGTCCACTTTGTCAATTCCTCTCAGTATCTTATATGTTGTTATCATGTCTCCCCTGTGTGTGTGTGTGTGTGTGTGTGTGTGTGTGTGTGCGTACTCACCTAATTGTGGTTGCAGGGGTCGATACTCAGCTCCTGGCCCCGCCAGGTGTATGTGTGTGTGTGTGTGTAAGTGTATGTGTGTGGTTGTGTGTGTGTGTGTAAGTGTATGTGTGTGGTTGTGTGTGGGGGTGAATGATTGTGTATTTGTATGTGTGTGTATGTGTGTGTGTGTGTGTGTGTGTGTGTGTGTGTGTGTGTGTAAGTGGTTGTGTATGTGGGGTGAGTGGCTGTGTGTGTGGGTGAGTGGTTGCGTAAGTGTGTGGGTGAGTAGTTGTGTAAGTATGTGGGTGAGTAGTTGTGTAAGTGTGTGGGTGAGTAGTTGTGTAAGTGTGTGGGTGAGTAGTTGTGTAAGTGTGTGGGTGAGTAGTTGTGTAAGTGTGTGGGTGAGTAGTTGTGTAAGTGTGTGGGTGAGTAGTTGTGTAAGTGTGTGGGTGAGTAGTTGTGTAAGTATGTGGGTGAGTAGTTGTGTAAGTATGTGGGTGAGTAGTTGTGTAAGTGTGTGGGTGAGTAGTTGTGTAAGTGTGTGGGTGAGTAGTTGTGTAAGTGTGTGGGTGAGTAGTTATGTAAGTATGTGGGTGAGTAGTTAGTGTAAGTGTGTGGGTGAATAGTTGTGTAAGTGTGTGGGTGAGTAGTTGTGTAAGTTGTGGGTGAGTAGTTTGTGTAAGTGTGTGGGTGAGTAGTTGTGTAAGTGTGTGGGTGAGTAGTTGTGTAAGTGTGTGGGTGAGTAGTTGTGTAAGTGTGGGTGAGTAGTTGTGTAAGTGTGTGGGTGAGTAGTTGTGTAAGTATGTGGGTGAGTAGTTGTGTAAGTATGTGGGTGAGTAGTTGTGTAAGTATGTGGGTGAGTAGTTGTGTAAGTATGTGGGTGAGTAGTTGTGTAAGTATGTGGGTGAGTAGTTGTGTAAGTGTGTGGAGCCATGAAGAAACAACTGTAGCAGGTAAGTCAGTCATCGTGTAGGAGATGTGTCTGGTGTTATACTCACCCCGAGATCTTTTTCCTTGATTGAGGTTTGTAGTCTCTGGCCCCCTAGACTGTACTCCGTCTGCGGTCTTCTTTGCCCTTCCCCAATCTTCATGACTTTGCACTTGGTGGGTTTGAACTCCAGGAGCCAATTGCTGGACCAGGCCTGCAGCCTGTCTAGATCCCTTTGCCTGTGAGTATAGGTGGGTTTGTGACTGAGTGTACGTGGGTGAGTGACTGAGTGTACGTGGGTGAGTGACTGAGTGTACGTGGGTGAGTGACTGAGTGTACGTGGAAGTTAAGTCTTCATACCAAGAGTCTTGATCTATCTCTCACCTGAATATAAAAATGGTATCCAATACCGACAGGTTGATAAGTAAGTCACATGTGCAGCGGTTAAATATCTTAATTCCGAAACGTATCGCCTACGCAGTAGTCTTCTTCTGTACTCGACTGAAGAAGTCTGCTGTTGTACATATGTCTTACTTATCTATTTCTTACCTACTGAGTTTCCAGCCGCTGGCTTACTGCCTTCTACCTTATGTTTCCCTCCTCACTCACCTTCCCATTTCCCCCTCCCCACTCACACACCCCTTCCCTACCTTTCGCTTACCGCTCACACTCCCCTCTCTCTCTTTCCACATGTACTCCTTGCACCCCTCCTCCTTTTCTTTCCCCGTTACATTCCCTTCCCTCATACACCCTTCAGTCCCAAACATTCCCTTCCCTCCTCCCCCTTCCCTCACTCTCTCTTCCCTCACATCATTCTCTCCTTCCACTTTCCCTCCTCACATCCCTTCCTCCCTTCCCTTCCCCTCACACACGCTCCTCTCCCCCTCCCCTCACACACGCTCCTCTCCCCCTCCCCTCACACACGCTCCTCTCCCCTCCCCCACACGCTCCTCTCCCCCCCCTCCACACGCTCCTCTCCCCCTCCCTCCCACACGCTCCTCTCCCCTCCTCACACCCCTCTCCCCTCCCTCCCCCCTCCCCTCCTCACACACTCCTCCCCTCCCTCACACACGCTCTCTCCCCTCCTCCCACGCTCCTCTCCCCCTCCCTCACACGCTCCTCTCCCCTCCCCTCACACACGCTCCTCTCCCCCTCCCCTCCACACGCTCCTCTCCCCTCCCCTCACCACGCTCCCTCTCCCCCTCCTCCTACACGCTCCTCTCCCCCCTCCACACGCTCCTCTCCCCTCCCCTCACACACGCTCCTCTCTCCCTCCCTCACACACGCTCCTCTCCCCCTCCCCCACGCTCCTCTCCCCCCTCCCCTCCACACCCTCCTCCCCCCCCTCCCCTCCCCCACGCTCCTCTCCCCCTCCCTCACACACGCTCCTCTCCCCTCCCTCCACACGCCTCCTCTCCCCTCCCCCTCACACCCCTCTCCCCCTCCCCTCACACACGCTCCTCTCCCCCTCCTCACCGCTCCTCTCCCCCCCTCCACACACGCTCTCTCCTCCCTCACACAGCTCCTCTCCCCCTCCCTCACACGCTCCTCTCCCCTCCCTACACACGCTCCTCTCCCTCCCTCACCACGCTCCTCTCCCTCCCCCTCACCACGCCTCCTCTCCCCTCTCCCCTCCACACGCTCCTCTCCCCTCCTCACACGCTCCTCTCCCCCTCCCTCACACGCTCCTCTCCCCCTCCTCCCCTCCTCTCCCTCCCCTCACACACGCTCCTCTCCCTCCCTCACACACGCTCCTCTCCCCCTCCCTCCCACGCTCCTCTCCCTCCCTCACACACGCTCCTCTCCCCTCCTCACACACGCTCCTCTCCCCCCCCTCACCACGCTCCTCTCCCCTCCCCTCACACACGCTCCTCTCCCTCCTCACACACGCTCCTCTCCCCTCCCCTACACACGCTCCTCTCCCTCCTCACACAGTCCTCTCCCTCCTCACACACGCTCCTCCCTCCCCGCTCCCTCTCACACGCTCTCTCCCTCTCCTCCTCCCTCACATCCTCCCCCCTCACGCTCTCTCCCTCCTCACACAGCTCCTCTCCTCCCTCACACACGCTCTCCCTCCTCCCCCTCCCTCACACACGCTCCTCTCCCCTCCCTCACACGCTCCTCCCCCTCACACGCTCCTCTCCTCCCCTCCACCGCTCCTTTCCCCCCCTCACACGCTCCCCTCCCCTCCCCCACCTCTTCCTCACTATACACTCCGAGTTTAACACAAACACAGACAGGCGTTCTGCAATTGGCTGTTCTTACAACCAATGAAAGTAATGCTTAAAGTATTAAGTATACTGAGCTGGTCTGACTTACACACTAGTGAGGTTTCTGAGAGAGAGAGAGAGAGAGAGAGAGAGAGAGAGAGAGAGAGAGAGAGAGAGAGAGAGAGAGAGAGAGAATAATAATACCACCCAGGGAGGTACTATCGTCCTGCCAAGTGAGTGTAAAACAGAAGCCTGTAATTGTTTTACATGATGGTAGGATTGCTGGGGTTTTTTTTTTCTGTCTCATAAACATACAAGATTTCAGGTATGTCTTGCTACTTCTACTTACACTTAGGTCACACTACACATTCATGTACAAGCATATATATACACACCCCTCTGGGTTTTCTATTTTTTTACTAGTTCTTGTTCTTATTTTATTTCCTCTTATCTCCATGGCGAAGTGGAACAGAATTCTTCCTCCGTAATTCATGTGTGTCGTAAGAGGCGATTAAAATGCCGGGAGCAAGGGGCTAGTAACCCCTTCTCCTGTATATATTACTAAAGTTGAAAATAGAAAGTTTTGTTTTTCTTTTTGGGCCACCCCGGGATGCGGCCAGTTTGTTGAAATAATAATAATAATAACAATAATAATAATAATAATAATAATAATAATAATAATAATAATAATAATAATAATAATAAAACTTATAATAATAATAATAATAATAATAATAATAATAATAATAATAATAATAATAATAATAAAACTTATAATAATAATAATAATAATAATAATAATAAAACTTATAATAATAATAATAATAATAATAATAATAATACCGATAGCGAAAGTTTCTTTTTTTTGGGTCACCCTGCCTCGGTGGGAGACGGCTGACGTGTTGAAAAAAAAAATCACATTAATGACTGGGCTAAAAATGACCCCATTCATACCCACACAAACGTCTCAATTTTGCTTGACCAGCTGTCAACAAGACTCAACATTGTAATCCTCTGTAAGATTGCAATTGCAAGGAGTGAGCGGGAGTGTGCGGGCGTGAGCGGGCGTGAGCGGGCGTGAGCGGGCGTGAGCGGGCGTGAGCGGGCGTGAGATTGAATTTTGTTAGTTTAAAGTATATATTCTTAGAGTGTGTAGGTAAAAAAATGTATTCCATTTTCTTCCCCTGATTTTTTTTTGAGTGTGTGTGTGTGTGTGTGTGTGTGTGTGTGTGTGTGTGTGTGTGTGTGTGTGTGTGTTATACAGGCATACATGGAAAAGAGCAAAAGGCTCTCTTCCCTCCCTCCCGTCACACTTCTGAGATGAGACACTGGCCGATGAGAATTACCTTAGCATATTGAAAAATGTGAATATATATTAATAGGAAAAACAGAAGTAGAGTTTGAACTTCGACCTGCATTACTACGACTCTAGCACCAACAACAACAATTACTACTACTACTGTTACTACTACTATTTCTCATAGTACTGCTACTGCTGCTATTACTGATATAGCTACATATTTCTACTACTATTACTTATGCACCTACAAATTACTACTACTATTATTGATTGTACTACAGTTACTACTGTTGTTGCTGCTACTACGTGTATAGGTACTACTGCTGCTACTACCACTTCATCTACTACTACTGCTGCTACTACCACTTCATCTACTACTACTGCTGCTACTACCACTTCATCTACTACTACTGCTGCTACTACCATTCATCTACTATGCTGCTGCTACTACCACTTCATCTACTACTACTGCTGCTACTACCACTTCATCTACTACTACTGCTGCTACTACCACTTCATCTACTACTACTGCTGCTACTACCACTTCATCTACTACTGCTGCTGCTACTACCACTTCATCTACTACTGCTGCTGCTACTACCACTTCATCTACTACTACTGCTGCTACTACCACTTCATCTACTACTACTGCTGCTACTACCACTTCATCTACTACTACTGCTGCTACTACCACTTCATCTACTACTACTGCTGCTACTACCACTTCATCTACTACTACTGCTGCTACTACCACTTCATCTACTACTACTGCTGCTACTACCACTTCATCTACTACTACTGCTGCTACTACCACTTCATCTACTACTACTGCTGCTACTACCACTTCATCTACTACTGCTGCTGCTACTACCACTTCATCTACTACTACTGCTGCTACTACCACTTCATAAGAACATAAGAACATAAGAAAGGAGGAACACTGCAGCAGGCCTGTTGGCCCATACTAGGCAGGTCCTTCACAATCCATCCCACTAACAGAATAATTGCCCAACTACTACTGCTGCTACTACCACTTCATCTACTACTACTGCTGCTACTACCACTTCATCTACTACTACTGCTGCTACTGCCACTTCATCTACTACTACTGCTGCTACTACCACTTCATCTACTACTACTGCTGCTACTCTTGATATCTGTGGCGTGCTAAGAGTATGTCACATTTTATTCGGCGTATAAGCAGGTCCTCCCGACCAGTGAACCAGGTGCTAAGAGTGTAATGAGTAGGGGCCCCCTCCTTCGTTATGCTAACACCTTTTTCAACCAGCCAATTACAAAGAAGTCCACCAGTGTTGTGAGCCGATGTGGTACATTGGTGAATCAACATTGGCACACTTACCCCTAAGTCTGGTCGAGTGCAGTTCTTACCGTGTCTCTTGCTTGCAATGTACCTTTCTGTACATGTCTTCTGTATATATTGTACACACTATTGCTTGCTGTTTGGTGAAGGAAATATAAATATTTACTCTCTGTTGCCTTTTGCTCGTTCCTCGTTACTACCTTGGTTATCGTACTACAACCAGGTATGCAGACCACTAAACTACACCTGTGTTCGTAATAATATCACTACTTCTGCTGCTACTACTTATATTACCACTTTTATTATGCTCAGAGTGGTCCATGTTTAAGTGGTCTTCTGTGGTGGTTCATGAACTAATGCCAAGGTTCTAGTGGCTAAAACCAGCTCACGTGATCTATCTAGCTGAACTCCGTATTTGAGAAGTGCTTCTCAAACCGGTTTTTAAAGGATAATATTGTGATTGTATTTACATCTACAGAGAGCAGTGTGTTCAGGTGTTCCATGATTCAGCAAAGAAACCTTTCCTCCCATTTGTGTTGCACATTTTGTCTCTGAGTTTCACGTCATTTGTGTTGCACATTTTGTCTCTGAGTTTCACGTCATTTTTCCGTGTTTGTAAATCACTGTACACGTCATACAATCCTTTACATATGAGTGTATCTTCCTTCTTGAATACTAGAGCAATATTCCTTATTTCTATCAATATTCTAAATATTGCCTCGTGTGATAACACACTCTGGGGCTTAGATTTGTTATGTTTCTAAATGGCAGTTCATCCAACTCATAGTGTATTTGTTAATGCTCTGTTTTTCTGAGGTATTTTATCAAGCCGAAATGTTAGTTCATATAATTGTTGAGTGTCATTTCCTGGTCCTGCAAAAGCAGTCTTAGCCTGAGGATGTACGTGTCATAAGAACATAAGGAAGGAGGAACACTACAGCAGGTCTATTGGCCCATACTAGGCAGGTTCTTCTCAAACCCAAACCCACTAACAAAAATATTTGCCCAACCCATTTTCAATGCTACCCAAGGAATAGGCTTGATAACTCTATTAGCTCAGGTGCAAGACCCACTGTGGGGCGAAACGTTTCCTCAATAAATATACCCAAGTGTCGCACATGTGTCTAATTTATCAACTTGTCGGTTCTCTGAACCATTTATCTACTAGTCCCACTCAAATTCAACCCCTCTCTCTCATGGTAAGGGCTGTGTTCAACCCCTCCCTCTCATGGTAAGGGCTGTGTATGATAGTAGGGATAATTCAGTAATGGTCCCAGATTTTCGCTTAGCAGATTATAATGGACTTAGAGAACACTTATCAACTGTGGACTGGGGTGAAGAAGAGAGGTATCAATATGACAGTTTTCTTAACACTATACAGGCTGCCCAAAGAACATTTATCCCGTATAAAGAAATTAGATCAAGTAGAAATGACCCAAAATGGATGAATAATAGGCTCAAATATCTTTTAGGGCAGAAGAAAGGAATTTATAGGCGCATAAAAAGAGGTGAGGGTCATCTTATAAATCAGTATACTGACATTAAGAGGGACGTTAAAAGGGAATAAGAAAATCTAAACGGGACTATGAAACTAAAGTTGCTAGGGATTCAAAACTAACCCAAAAGTTTTTCCAGGTTTATAGAACAAAAGTTAGGGATAAGATAGGTCCCCTTAAAAATAACTTTGGGCATCTTACTGACAAGGAGAATGATATGTGCTCTATTTTTAATAATTATTTTCTCTCGGTTTTCACACAGGAAGACATTAATAATATCCCAGTAATTAATTTTTACAGAGGCCCAGAAGAAGATAAATTATGTAATATCACAGTCACTAGCGAAATGATTATGAAACAGCTGGACCGACTGAAACAAAATAAATCGCCGGGTCCTGATGAGCTTTTGCAAGGGTTCTTAAGGAATGCAAAATGGAACTCTGTGAACCAATATCTAACATTTTTAATTTATCTCTTCAAACAGGTGCAGTGTCTGATATGTGGAAGATGGCTAATGTAATTCCTATTTTTAAAGCAGGGGACAAGTCACTACCGTCAAACTACCGCCCAATAAGCCTGACCTCAATTGTAGGCAAATTACTAGAGTCAATTATAGCTGATATTATTAGAAGCCATCTAGATAACCATAATTTGATTAATGATACCCAGCATGGATTCACGAGGGGCCGTTCCTGCCTATCTAATTTATTAACCTTCTTCAGTAAAGCTTTTGAGGCTGTTGATCACGATAAAGAATTCGATATTGTTTATTTAGACTTTAGTAAGGCTTTTGATAGAGTACCGCACAAGAGACTGTTAAAGAAAGTGGCAGCTCATGGCATTGGGGGAAAAGTGCTGTCATGGATCGAGTCATGGCTCACCAATAGGAAGCAGAGAGTGTGCATAAATGGGGTTAAATCCGAATGGGGACTTGTAACAAGTGGTGTTCCACAGGGATCAGTCTTAGGCCCATTGTTATTTATAATATATATCAATGACCTTGATGAGGGAATTACTAGTGATATGAGCAAATTCGCCGACGACACGAAGATAGGTAGGATAATTGATTCAAACATAGATGTCATAGAACTTCAGGAAGATTTAGACAAACTTAATTCGTGGTCAGAAATGTGGCAGATGCAGTTCAATGTAGATAAATGCAAAGTTCTGAAGCTCGGGAGTGTCCATAACCCAAGCACGTATAAGTTAAATAACGTAGAACTTAGCCATACAGATTGGAGAAGGACTTGGGGGTGATGGTAAGCAGCAACCTTAAACCAAGACAGCAATGCCTAAGCGTACGTAATAAGGCAAATAGATTACTGGATTTATATCAAGAAGTGTTAGCAACAGAAGTCCAGAGGTTATATTACAGCTTTATACATCATTAGTAAGGCCTCACCTAGATTACGCAGCTCAGTTCTGGTCTCCATATTACAGAATGGACATAAATTGTTAGAAAACATTCAGCGTAGAATGACTAAATTAATACATAGCATTAGAAATCTTCCTTACGAAGAAAGATTGAAGACCCTAAAATTACATTCACTTGTAAGACGTAGAATGAGGGAGACATGATCGAGGTATACAAGTGGAAAATGGGTATTAACAAAGGGGATATAAATAAGGTCTTGAGGATATCTCTCAAGAGAGAACCCGCAATAATGGATTCAAGTTAGATAAGTTTAGATTTAGAAAGGATATAGGAAAGTATTGGTTTGGAAATAGGGTATCAGTCTTAGGCCCATTGTTATTTATAATATATATCAATGACCTTGATGAGGGAATTACTAGTGATATGAGCAAATTCGCCGACGACACGAAGATAGGTAGGATAATTGATTCAAACATAGATGTCATAGAACTTCAGGAAGATTTAGACAAACTTAATTCGTGGTCAGAAAAGTGGCAGATGCAGTTCAATGTAGATAAATGCAAGGTTCTGAAGCTCGGAGTGTCCATAACCCAAGCACTTATAAGTTAAATAACGTAGAACTTAGCCATACAGATTGCGAGAAGGACTTGGGGTGATGGTAAGCAGCAACCTTAAACCAAGACAGCAATGCCTAAGCGTACGTAATAAGGCAAATAGATTACTGGGATTTATATCAAGAAGTGTTAGCAACAGAAGTCCAGAGGTTATATTACAGCTTTATACATCATTAGTAAGGCCTCACCTAGATTACGCAGCTCAGTTCTGGTCTCCATATTACAGAATGGACATAAATTCGTTAGAAAACATTCAGCGTAGAATGACTAAATTAATACATAGCATTAGAAATCTTCCTTACGAAGAAAGATTGAAAACCCTAAAATTACATTCACTTGTAAGACGTAGAATGAGGGAGACATGATCGAGGTATACAAGTGGAAAATGGGTATTAACAAAGGGGATATAAATAAGGTCTTGAGGGTATCTCTCCAAGAGAGAACCCAATAATGGATTCAAGTTAGATAAGTTTAGATTTAGAAAGGATATAGGAAAGTATTGGTTTGGAAATAGGGTAGTTGATGAGTGGAACAGTCTGCCTAGTAGGGTTATTGAAGCTAGGACCTTGGGTAGTTTCAAATTTAGGTTGGATAAATTCATGAGTGAGAGGGTTGGATTTGAGTGGGACTCGCGCATTTGTGGGTAGAATTGTCAAAGCTTATTTCTTGGGTAGCATTGAAGATTGGGTTGAGCAAATATTCTGTTAGTGGGACGGATTGTGAAGGACCTGCCTAGTATGGGCCAACTGGCCTGCTGCAGTGTTCCTCCTTTCTTATGTTCTTATGTTCTTATGATGAGTGGAACAGTCTGCCTAGTAGGGTTATTGAAGCTAGGACCTTGGGTAGTTTCAAATTTAGGTTGGATAAATTCATGAGTGAGAGGGGTTGGATTTGAGTGGGACTCGCGCATGAGTGGGTAGAATTGTCAAAGCTTATTTCTTGGGTAGCTTTGAAAATTGGGTTGAGCAAATATTATGTTAGTGGGTTGGATTGTGAAGGACCTGCCTAGTATGGGCCAACAGGCCTGCTGCAGTGTTCCTCCTTTCTTATGTTCTTATGTGTTCAACCCCTCCCTCTCATGGTAAGGTCTGTGTTCAACCCCTCCCTCTCATGGTAAGGGCTGTGTTCAACCCCTCCCTCTCATGGTAAGGGCTGTGTTCAACCCTCCCTCTCATGGTAAGGGCTGTGTTCAACCCCTCTCTCTCATGGTAAGGGCCGTGTTCAACCCCTCCCTCTCATGGTTAGGGCTGTGTTCAACCCCTCCCTCTCATGGCAAGGGCTGTGTTCAACCCTCCCTCTCATGGTAAGGGCTGTGTTCAACCCCTCCCTCTCATGGTAAGGGCTGTGTTCAACCCTCCTCTCATGGTAAGAGCTGTGTTCAACCCCTCCCTCTCATGGTAAGAGCTGTGTTCAACCCTCCCTCTCATGGTAAGGGCCGTGTTCAACCCCTCCCTCTCATTGTAAGGGCTGTGTTCAACCCTCTCTCATGGTAAGGGCTGTGTTCAACCCCTCTCTCTCATGGTAAGGGCTATGTTCAACCCCTCCCTCTCATGGTAAGGGCTGTGTTCAACCCCTCCATCTCATGGTATGGACTGTGTTCAACCCCTCCCTCTCATGGTAAGGGCTATGTTCAACCCCTCTCTCTCATGGTAAGGGCTTTGTTCAACCCCTCTCTCTCATGGTAAGGGCTATGTTCAACCCCTCCCTCTCATGGTAAGGGCTGTGTTCAACCCCTCCCTCTCATGGTAAGGACTGTGTTCAACCCCTCTCTCTCATGGTAAGGGCTGTGTTAAACCTCTCTCTCTCATGGTAAGGGCTGTGTTCAACTCCTCCCTCTCATGGTAAGGGCTATGTTCAATCTCTCCCTCTCATGGTAAGTGCTATGTTCAACCCCTCCCTCTCATAGTAAGGGCTGTGTTCAACCCCTCTCTCTCATGGTAAGGGCTATGTTCAACCCCTCTCTCTCATGGTAAGGGCTATGTTCAATCCCTCTCTCTCATGGTAAGGGCTGTGTTCAACCCCTCCCTCTCATGGTAAGGGCTGTGTTCAACCCCTCTCTATCATGGTAAGGGCTGTGTTCAACCCCTCTCTCTCATGGTAAGGGCTGTGTTCAACCCCTCTCTCTCATGGTAAGGGCTGTGTTCAACCCTCCTTCTCATGTAAGGGCTATGTTCAACCCCTCCCTCTCATGGTAAGGGCTATGTTAAACCCCTCCCTCTCATGGTAAGGGCTGTGTTCAACCACTCTCTCTCATGGTAAGGGCTGTGTTCAACCCCTCCCTCTCATGGTAAGGGCTGTGTTCAACCCCTCTCTCTCATGGTAAGGGCTGTGTTCAACCCCTCCCTCTCATGGTAAGGGCTATGTTCAAACCCTCTCCCTCATGGTAAGGGCTGTGTTCAACCCCTCTCCCTCATGGTAAGGGCTGTGTTCAACCCCTCCCTCTCATGGTTAAGGGCTATGTTCAAACCCTCTCCCTCATGGTAATGGCTGTGTTCAACCCCTCTCCCTCATGGTAAGGGCTGTGTTCAGTATTAAAGTCATTTCCTTGTTACTATGAGACATTCTACCATTGTTCAAAGTTAAAGATCATATCGTACCTTTCATCTTTTAGTTAAACCTAAAATTTATTTAAATTCTTTAGGATTAGCATTTATCAAATTCTCTGTTGGCGTTTCTCTCTCTCTCTCTCTCTCTCTCTCTCTCTCTCTCTCTCTCTCTCTCTCTCTCTCTGGCTTCTCTGTGTTTTTAGTTAGCATGGTCGTCGGGGTTACCGTTCAATTTGAAGTATTATTATGGATTACCTGATCTCAACTGGTTTTTCAGTCACCCAGTCTGGTTACCGTTTTTTTCCTGTTCTTTTTTTGGTAACCTCTTAGCATGTTATACCTTTCAGTATTCAGGATTTATTTTTTTTTAATTAATGTGGTGAATGTTTTTTTTTTTTTTGTACTCGTATGTCTAGCAGTTGACATGACTGACTTTTCGACGCAACTTCTTCAGCTTTACAGTACGTATGAACCGTCTTAATAAACCACGGAACGGGTGGGGTTTAAACTCATGGTAAGTGAATCCTAAAGAAAAATCACAGGCCAGAACAATCGTGTTATTATTGTTTGGGTAGTATTAAAAATGGGCAAGGTAAATATTTTTGTTAGTGGGTTGGATTTGAGGAGGACCTGCCCAGTATGGGCCAATAGGCCTGTTGCAGTGTTCTTCCTTTCTAATTTTCTTATGTTCTTGCGAACCTTCATAACAGTGTCTCGGATCTCAAAGTTTACGTTTACTCTTAAGACGATGCTATTGTTCCGCCTCCCAAGACAGCGCCATGGACTGGAGCGACATCGTTCCAGACCGTGGCGCTGAACTCTTCTCCAGGCTGAGGAACCCACCACCTTGTTCCAGACCATGGCGCTGAACTCTTCTCCAGGCTGAGGGACTCACCACCTTGTTCCAGACCGTGGCGCTGAACTCTTCTCCAGGCTGAGGGACTCACCACCTTGTTCCAGACCGTGGCGCTGAACTCTTCTCCAGGCTGAGGGACTCACCATCTTGTTCCAGACCATGGCGCTGAACTCTTCTCCAGGCTGAGGGACTCACCACCTTGTTCCAGACCGTGGCGCTGAACTCTTCTCCAGGCTGAGGGACTCACCACCTTGTTCCAGACCGTGGCGCTGAACTCTTCTCCAGGCTGAGGGACTCACCATCTTGTTCCAGACCATGGCGCTGAACTCTTCTCCAGGCTGAGGGACTCACCACCTTGTTCCAGACCGTGGCGCTGAACTCTTCTCCAGGCTGAGGAACCCACCACCTTGTTCCAGACCATGGCGCTGAACTCTTCTCCAGGCTGAGGGACTCACCACCTTGTTCCAGACCGTGGCGCTGAACTCTTCTCCAGGCTGAGGGACTCACCACCTTGTTCCAGACCGTGGCGCTGAACTCTTCTCCAGGCTGAGGGACTCACCATCTTGTTCCAGACCATGGCGCTGAACTCTTCTCCAGGCTGAGGGACTCACCACCTTGTTCCAGACCGTGGCGCTGAACTCTTCTCCAGGCTGAGGAACCCACCACCTTGTTCCAGACCATGGCGCTGAACTCTTCTCCAGGCTGAGGGACTCACCACCTTGTTCCAGACCGTGGCGCTGAACTCTTCTCCAGGCTGAGGAACCCACCACCTTGTTCCAGACCATGGCGCTGAACTCTTCTCCAGGCTGAGGGACTCACCACCTTGTTCCAGACCGTGGCGCTGAACTCTTCTCCAGGCTGAGGGACTCACCACCTTGTTCCAGACCGTGGCGCTGAACTCTTCTCCAGGCTGAGGGACTCACCATCTTGTTCCAGACCATGGCGCTGAACTCTTCTCCAGGCTGAGGGACTCACCACCTTGTTCCAGACCGTGGCGCTGAACTCTTCTCCAGGCTGAGGGACTCACCACCTTGTTCCAGACCGTGGCGCTGAACTCTTCTCCAGGCTGAGGGACTGACCACCTCAAATACTTTTTCTCCAAGGTTGATGGACTGATTACATCATCTTTATTTCATTTCTACTGCTGCTTTTGTATTTGACTGAAGAAGCCTACTAGGTAGGCGAAACGTTTCATCAATAAAGACACCCAACTGTTGCACATGTGTCTTAATCATCAACCTGTCAGTGTTTTATACCATTGTCAACACTACATCAACATAGCCCAGGAATGTTCAGTGTTCTTTGCTCCAACTGGCATCAACCTTGGTAACAGATACCGACAAATTGCTTTAGAAAGACACGCAGGTAAACACTAGGACATTTTACACATTTTTATTACAAAACGTTTCGGTGATCAAAGTCCCAGGACCGAAACGTTTTGTAATAAGTCCTAGTTCTCGCTCACGTGTCTTTCTAAACCATTGTCCCAGCTGTCTCTCAGCCCCCATGCTGTCCGTGCCGGTCCTTCTCAGATCTGTTTGTGACTTGATAAAGCCCACTGTGTGGGCGAAACGTAGTCAGTAAAGGGTCGCATTATACTGCATTTGCGTCTATTTCTCCATGGTGTTCGTTGTTAATACGTGTCAGTGCGTCTGAATGGCGTAGTTCGGACGTAGACGGGAAATCGTTCTCAGTATCGCAGGGAAATGTTTCTAACAGTGATGGAAAATGACCTGAGGTTCAACTTGTGAGAGCCGCCAGTGGTGGAAAATGACCTGAGGTTCAACTTGTGAGAGCCGCCAGTGGTGGAATATAACCTGAGGTTCAACTTGTGAGAGCCGCCAGTGGTGGAATATAACCTGAGGTTCAACTTGTGAGAGCCGCCAGTGGTGGAAAATGACCTGAGGTTCAACTTGTGAGAGCCGCCAGTGGTGGAATATAACCTGAGGTTCAACTTGTGAGAGCCGCCAGTGGTGGAATATAACCTGAGGTTCAACTTGTGAGAGCCGCCAGTGGTGGAATATGACCTGAGGTTCAACTTGTGAGAGCCGCCAGTGGTGGAATATGACCTGAGGTTCAACTTGTGAGAGCCGCCAGTGGTGGAATATAACCTGAGGTTCAACTTGTGAGAGCCGCCAGTGGTATAATATGACCTGGTGTTCATTTGCAGTTAGAATACAATTCATCTTACATATGCTCATGTAATTAAGAAAGTTGGAACAGCGATAGAACATACGAGGTTTTAATAACAAAAAAGGCACAATACCGTGACTGGAACAATACACACACAACCCGCACATATAAAACGTCGTCGTAAGCTCCTCCCTTTTATATGTGCGGGTTGTGTGTGTATACGAGGTTTTATATTTCAGTGGGATAAATCTTATTATTTTTCTATCAAGTGTCAGCCAGCGTCTTACTGTGTGTCTCCAAGAATTAGGCTTCATCCTCGGGGTATGTGTTACCTCTGTGAATGGTTCCGGGGGCATCACCCCCGCGGCCCAGTCTCAGGCCAGGCCTCGTAAATCGGAAAGGCAACATTGTAGGATTAAGAAATTTATCTGTACCCACAGCCTGCTGACGGGTCAGACTGGGTGGTGATTAGTCGACGGAGGATCAAGCCTTCACCTCAAACATCAAACAATTTGCATGAATATAAGAACATAATAAAGGAGGAACACTGTAGCAGGCCTGCTGGTCTATACTTGGCTAATCCTTGTCAGGATCAAACTAACAAAAATATTCGCCCAGCTCATCACCAATGTTAGCCAAGGAATAAGCTTTGATAACCCTAAAAAGAGTGGATTTATGCTTGATTCACTACCATAGCTGAGTAACAACTTTGTACAGTATGTGAGAGAGACCCCTGTATCACATTCCATCCCTGGCCGTACCTACGGCTTCTTCCAATGAAACCACGACTTTTGGATGGTCTGAGACAGACCGAAACTTAGTATAAAGTTAGATCTCCAGAGTGTGGATTAACTTTCAATTATTCTAGGCACGATACTGTGGCCTTTTATGCTTCAAAGACTTGGTCACTGATTTTAATTAAATGGCCCCTGGCTCTTGTGCTATTGTAACATTGTAACCAGTCATGGTTAGTGCAACTATCAGGTTATTGTATCTAGGTAAGACTCACTCAGGGCAATAATATCTGAAGGATCTGACCATATACATGAACTTGTTTCATCTTAATTTTTCTAGATATGGCGCAGGCATTTGTTTATGGAATATTTATCTTAAGAGATTTTTTTTTCGTATAAAGTTATGACTATACAGATGAATATTTAACCTGACGTGACCGACTACCTTTTCTCCTACACCCTGACGGAGGATCGAGTCTCCACTACTCCTTGCGTTGAGTGGCCCACACCATACATAAATAAATAAATAAATAAATAAATAATGAAAATAATAATAATAATGAAATAATAGTAATTATGAAAATAATTATTAATAATAAATAATAATAATAATAATAATAATAATAATAATAATAATAATAATAATAATAATAATAATAATAATAATAATAATAATTAATAATAATAATAATAATAATAATAACCCAGCTTGAAATCCCTCTTCCTCGTCTCTCATCAACCCTCATACTCTTTGAGACGTCTCATTCTTTGCGTCAAAGTTGGTCTTAGTGTTGCACTTGCCCCGGCTTGCACAGACGCACGGCGTCAGCCGTCAACAACCTCCCGTCGCTGTTCAACTTGTCCCCGACAACCAGTGTACGCAAATTCGTCTCGCCGTCTTTCTCAGAATGTCTTCGTGTGTGTGTGTGTGTGTGTGTGTGTGTGTGTGTACCAAGTAAGGTCAGGAGTATCTATGACTGGATCTACCGTGGAGTGTGTACTGAGGTGACTGTGGTGACGGCTCAGCATCTGGTTACGTCAGGTGAGAGAGTCCCGCAGACACACAGCAGACTCAATTACCATGTCTTCTGGGAACACTGTTATATATCCCCCAGTGTTGCGTAAGGTTCAGCTCTCTCTCTCTCTCTCTCTCTCTCTCTCTCTCTCTCTCTCTCTCTCTCCATGGGGTTAGAATCCATGGCAATTGAGTGGTAAAACTCCAGGCCAGTGCGTTAGCCACTGCTCCAGCTGGCTACAATAAGATTCATCTAGCAAGATATATTTATACACCACTGGGAGGTTAGCATGGGCCACCACTGTGACCTGGAGTTTTACCACTCACTTGCTATGGGTTAGAACCCCACCCGTACCGTGGTTTGTTTACACTCGTATTTTAACGATTTCGTGAGTAATAATTTCCTATTAAGAATATTAGATTAATGGGAATATTGGAAAACGGGATTTCATTCGTTTTTTTTTAATATTATTGAGTTTGTATCGTGAACAGCTGTTGACGACTTCACAGCTAAGTCACCTAAGTTATCATATAAATGGTTCACAAAACTGACAAGTTAAAGACTGACACACTTGTGCAACATTTGGGAATCTTTATTGAAGAAACGTTTCGCCCGCCAGTGGCTTCATCAGTCCAATACAAAAAAGGGGTGAAAGACGAGGAGGAGTTTGAGGTAATCAGTCCCTCAGTCTGGAGGCGATGTGTTCAGTCCATCAGTTTTGGACTAGAGTAGAACTATCTAGAAGTAGAACTATCTAGAAGTAGAACTATCTAGAAGTAGAACTATCTAGAAGTAGAACTATCCAGAAGTAGAACTATCTAGAAGTAGAACTATCTAGAAGTAGAACTATCTAGAAGTAGAACTATCTAGAAGTAGAACTATCTAGAAGTAGAACTATCTAGAAGTAGAACTATCTAGAAGTAGAACTATCCAGAAGTAGAACTATCTAGAAATAGAACTATCTAGAAGTAGAACTATCTAGAAGTAGAACTATCTAGAAGTAGAACTATCTAGAAGTAGAACTATCTAGAAGTAAAACTATCTAGAAGTAGAACTATCTAAAAGTATAACTATCTAGAAGTAGAACTATCTAGAAGTAAAACTATCTAGAAGTAGAACTATCTAGAAGCAGAACTATCTAGACGTAGAACTATCCAGAAGTAGAACTATCTAGAAGTAGAACTATCTAGAAGTAGAACTATCTAGAAGTAGAACTATCTAGACGTAGAACTATACAGAAGTAGAACTATCTAGAAGTAGAACTATCTAGAAGCAGAACTATCTAGAAGTAGAACTATCTAGAAGTAAAACTATCTAAAGTAGAACTATCTAGAAGTAGAACTATCTAGAAGTAGAACTATCTAGAAGCAGAACTATCTAGACGTAGAACTATCCAGAAGTAGAACTATCTAGAAGTAGAACTATCTAGAAGTAGAACTATCTAGAAGTAGAACTATCTAGACGTAGAACTATCCAGAAGTAGAACTATCTAGAAGTAGAACTATCTAGAAGTAGAACTATCTAGAAGTAGAACTATCTAGAAGTAGAACTATCTAGAAGTTGAACTATCTAGTACGGACAGCTCTGTGGGTGGCAATAGAGTAACGAGTAGTTGCGATAGTAGTAGTAGAAGTAGTTGTAGTTCCAAAAATGGTATGACATGTTTCTACCTCTCATGCCGACAGTGGCTGGAGGGTAGGGAGAGAGCCTTCTGCTTTACTACCGTGGCCTCAAACACCTGTACTGCTCATCAAAACAGAAACAGATGGTCCGTCTAAGCAGATACCCGCGGTGTCTGCTCTGCCATGCACTGTCTCTCTCCCCCTTTCTCCCTCCCTTCTCTCCCTCCCTCCCTTCCTTCCTCCCTCCAGGGGTTCTCCGCCCTATCTTTGCTTACTAAATATTCGTTACTTTCACCGCTGCTGCTGCTTCATCGACCTGACCTACACCACCTGACCTACACCACCTGGCCTACACCACCTGACCTACACCACCTGACTTACACTTAAACAAAGGTCAAGAAAGACTTGTTTTTAGCAATACCAAGAAAATGTTTCGTAAATATAAATAAATTGATGATATGCAGAACACATTATCGTTTGGGAAACAAAGACGTTTCGCCCTCTTCCCAGGATGAGCGAAACGTTGAACTGAAATCTTTTCTTTTGCCACCAGTGTCTCTATTTACACTTTTCGACTTTTCAGATGGTCTGTCCAAAATTATGCGACAACAACAGTAAAAAAAAATTTGTCTATCAAGAGGAAATCAAGTGAACGAGGGGAAAAAAAGGGAGGAAGAAAGTGGTCCACTAGGACGGGAAAAAATAGTAGTGTGTCAGCGGGGAAAAATGGTGAACTGGGCAGTTGGTGGTGGTAATGGTGGTGATGGTGGTGTAGGTGGTGGTAATGGTGGTGGTGGTGATGATGTTGGTGGTGGTAATGGTGGTGGTGGTGGTGGTGGTGGTGGTGGTAATGGTGGTGGTAATGGTGGTGGTGGTGATGGTGGTGGTGGTGCAGGTGGTGGTAATGGTGGTGGTGGTGGTGGTAATTGCTGGTGGTTGTGGTGGTGATGGTGGTGGTAATGGTGTTGGTGGTGGTGGTGATGCTGGTGGTGGTGCAGGTGGTGGTAATGGTGGTGGTGGTGGTAATGGTGGTGGTGGTGGAGGGGTGTTGGTGGTGGTGGTAGTGGTGGTGATGGTGGTGGTAATGGTGGTGGTAGTGGTGGTGATGGTGGTGGTGGTAATGGTGGTGGATGTGGTGGCAGTGGTGGTAATGGTGGTGGTGGTGGTGGTGGTGCAGGTGGTGGTAATGGTGGTGGTGGTGGTAATGGTGGTGGTGGTGGAGGGGTGGTGGTGGTGGTAATGGTGGTGGTAGTGGTGGTGATGGTGGTGGTAGTGGTGGTGATGGTGGTGGTAATGGTGGTGGTGGTGGTAGGGGTGGTGGTGGTAATGGTGGTGGTGGTAGTGGTGGTAATGGTGGTGGTGGTGGTGGTGGTAATGGTGGTGGTGGTGGTAGTGGTGGTAGTGGTGGTAATGGTGGTGGTGGTAGTGGTATGAGAAGCTAAGTCTGACAACAAGCTAAGATATTTGAGCCTTGAGAACCTGAAGAAGCTAAACCTGACAATGAGCTGAGATGTCTGAGCTATGGAGAGAGGTTAGCGGAGCTAAACCTGACGACCTAAAAGGACAGAATGGCCAGAGGTGACATGATTACGACATACAAAATACTGAGAGGAATAGACAGATGTCAGGTACACGTGGTCTCAGGTATACGTGGTCTCAGGTACACGTGGTCTCAGGTATACGTGGTCACATCTTGAAGTTATAAACACAGGTGAGTCACGGGGATGTTAGGAAGTGGAACGTCCGAGACAACGAAGTGGAAGCGGCGGGATCCATGCACAGTTTTAAGAATAGGTATGATGTGTCTCAAACAGCCTGGCGAGAGTGAACCCAGTTGCGGCCAGCGAGAGACGAGGCCAGGAGCTGAAACTTAACCCCTGCACCCACAAATTGGAGGGTACATAATGTACACACACATGATGCACACGAGCGACATACACCATGAATGTAGACACACGTGTACGATGTACACATATAAAGTACAGGCATGGTTACGTATAGCTGCTTCCGGAGGTCACCGCCCCCGCGACCCGGTCCCAGACCACACCTCCTGGTTGTTGGACTGATCGATCAGGCTCTTGATGCCCCCCGTGTACACAGGCGTGTATAAGCTGCGTATACACACACACACACACTGTACATCACTACTGTACTTGCACTTGCAGTTATTTATTTAACCTTCTTCCCCCAGTGTGTGAGGAGTGGCTGCTGGTGTGAGGTGACCATAGTCTTACAATTGCAATAATCACTGTGTAATTACAATTAGCTGGCCTTCTCTTACCCGATAATCAGCTGGTCTTCTCTCACCTGATAATTGGGGAAGAAATTATCTTAGAATTACTAGTTAGAAGTCACACTTCGTTCACCTTTTCTATTGGTTAAATCAGACGAGTTTATAGAGATTTGTTGATCATGACGTCACTTGGCCCCGCCTACTCCAGCTTCACATCAGCCAATGAGAGACGAGCATCAGTAAAAGAGGTTAACGAGCATTCGTTTAAAATTCTAAGGAACATTTACTAAAGGTTAGATTTTCGTCATTTAATTAAAACGAGGGTGCTGAAGGGCAGGTGACTGGGGGAAAATACCTTTCTTAAATATTGTATATGAAATTGGGAGAGACAGAAAGACTTTACAATAAACCACTCTCGCTAACGTTTATATTGTTTTATAACAATAGCTATCTCCCACAAAGGGAGGGTGACCCGATAAAGAAGAAACTCTTTCACTGTCATTCATTCAGTCGCTGTCTTGCCAGAAGCGTGCTGATATCCCGATCTAGATGGCCCTCCGAACTGCAAGATGTTGTTCAGAGTGTAGGCACTGCACTTCCCACCTCCAGGACTCAGGTCCGGTTACGAGGCTTCCCAGAATTCCTTCAGAAATGTTACCTTGCTCACACTCCAGGAGCACACCACATCATAAAAACCACTTGTCTCCACTCCTGTCTAACGCGCTCACAGAAACCTGTTGGATGTGCAAGCCACTAGCACTCAAAACCTCCTTTACCCACTCCCTCCAGTCTATCCCGAGACGACCTCTATCCCTCATTCCATCCATCCATCCATCCCAGATTCACACGTGTGTACTTTTAAAGGTAATTATAATAAGGTGAGTGGTGGATTATATAGAGAAGCATAGACCTTCAAACGACAGCCAGCGCGGGATTAAAGAAAGTAAATTCTTTTCCAGAAACTCACTGGAACTCTATGAGAAAGTTATTGAGATTAAGCAACAATAATAAAAGAGGGTGGTTGATGGTACACATATTTCTGAACCTCAAGTCAACTTACCTCGAGAGTGTTCCAAGGGTTAACGACCGCTGGGTGGCCTGATCAACCAGGCTGTTGGTGCTAGCCGCATGAAGTCCAACATACCCAGCCCAGCTGATTAGGAACTGACATGAGAACTTCTCTAGTTCTCACTTCAAAACAGTCGGGGGTCTGTTGGGAACCTCCCTTATGTATGAAGGGAGGGCACTGAAAAGTCTTGGTCCCTTCACGTTTACCGAGTTTCCCTTAGTATACTCACAACACCCCTGCTTGTTACTGGGGCATTTAACACTATTACGCACACAGGTAAGAAGAGCCTGTGACCTGATCGTAATGGGTTTGGAGCAAAACAAACTCAGCAGATATATTTAACTTGTACTTCCTTCACCAGATATATATATACAATTATGTACATTTATGTACACTATGTACAGGAGTTGAATATAAGTGTACCACACGGTGACAAAGAATTGCAAAGCAGAAGCCAGAGAGAGAGAGAGAGAGAGGGCACCGTACTCAACCAGCTGCTAGGCAAGTCTGGCAAATGCTGACTGCGAGTGAACCACATCGCCTCAGCACTTGGCGGGCTCGCCTGTGATTGAACAATAAACCAAGGTACTGATTTAACGACGGGTACCCTAAAAAATCGTTAAACTCTTAGCATCCAGTTCGCTGGTTGGAAGGCAGCCTATATGGGAGTGTGTACTGTACATACGCCGAATAAATTGTAACATACTCTTTGCATACCACAAACACTGTCTGCCGAGCCTCTTACTTTCACAGAGAATGATGTGTGTGTGTGTGCACTCACCTATATGTGGTTGCATGGGTCAAGCCACAACTCCTATGAGTGTGTGTGTGTGTGTACTCACCTAGTGTGTGTATGTGTGTGTGCGGATCTGGTGTTCTTGGTGGTGACTGTAATGTGTCTTTCTCGCATTCATTCCGAGGAGTACAAATCAAGGGACTTCAAGCATTCCCAGTAATTTAGGTACTTAACTGAAAATATGCGAGCAGTGAAGGTTCTCTGTATAGTCTCCAGGTCTACAATTTCACCTGCTTAGAACAGAGCTGTTAGAATACAACAGCATTCCAGCCTAGAGAGAGCAAATGACTTAAAAACTATCATCACTGTATTGGCATCTCTTGTTTTGAAGGTTCTAGTTATCCATCCTATCATTTTCTTTGCGGTTAAGATACTGACACTGTTGTGATTCTTGAAGGTAAGATCTTCAGACCAAATCACTTCTAAGTCTCTCACATTAGTTTTACGCTCTACTGAGTGATTCGAGTTTGTTTTATACTCCTTTCCAGTTTTTATTTGCTCATTTCTTTTTATAGCTGAGTATCTGATACTTGTCCCCACTGAGAATAATATTATTGTCAGCATCCCACTGGAAGACTTTGCTTGTATCAACTTAGAGCTTTGATGTGTCCTGAATGTATACCACCATCATACAGATATGTCTGTCTGTGTCGGATATGAGAATGAGAAAGAGAACAAGAACGAGTACTGTGCCTTGGGGAACAGAGCTTTTCACTATGACAGCCTCTGATTTCACTCCTTTCACTATTACACTTTGGGTTCTATTCGTGAGAAAATTAAGTATCCATCTGCCTACCTTTCCAGTTTTACCCTTTGCACACACTTTTTGGTCGCATTTAACAAAGTTTTTTACAAAGTCTGTGTACACTACATCCGCATTCCGATTGTCTTCCACTGCATGCAAGACCATAGCGTAATGGTCAAGCAATTGCAAAAGGCAGGAGCGACCTGATCTAAACCCATGCTGCCCTGGGTTGTTCAATTGTTGAGATTCCATGAGATTAGCAATCTTGCTTCTTAAGACTCTCTCAAATTTTTTTTAAGACTCAAAAATTTTGATAACGGGGACGTCAGTGTTATCCTTCTATTTATATATTTTTAAATTGCTTTACTGCAACCTATGTAGAATGGGGCTATGTCAGGATTTTTTTTTAAGGACTGGGGTGATTTCTATGTCCGTGCATCTCCTTCACAGTACATGGATCTCCACGAGTCAGGGTCTGGGGCGGAGTGCAAGAGCATGCAATCTGTTGCTCTTTCGAAGCCAAGTGTGGTTAGAGTTATGTCAGAAATTACGGAGATGTCAACAGGGTTTTGAGTCTCATTCATGAAAAAACTCACTACCTTTGTCAATATTTAGACGGATTAATAGCTCATTGAATACAGAGTCATATCGTGACTTCAGTATTTCCACTCATTTGTTTGTTGCCGTCGATGTATATTTCATCTCCTTTAAGTAAGAGCCCGATGCTGATTGCTTTTTCCCTTAGCATTTCTTTCAATTTCCTTTATTTGTATGTTCCCTGTGTTTCTCCTGCGCTCTGCGTGATGCATTCAGTTGAGTTCAGTGTTTTCCATTTTCTGTAGCCAGTGTTTCTCTTCGTTCTCAAGAAAATCTGCAGCCTTTGAGAAGTTCTGCAACTCTACATCTTCAGTAGAGGGAGCGCCTCTCTCTTTGTACCAAGTACATGATATGTACTTGGAGCATACTTTCAGCGCTACTGAGCTCTTCCTCTCCAGATACTAGTTCAGATCCATGTCAATCCCATTTTCATCACAGCTTATTTCAATAAGGTCACGATTTATTAGTTAATGCTTTTGCTGTTGAAATTGAATTTGCTGAATACACCAGCACACTAATCCACAAACTGGAAGAGCAGGCAGTGGTAACGGGAAACCAACTTCGCTGAATCGAAGAATATCTGAACGGAAGAGACAGAGAGATATACAGGGGTGAACGGGTGTGACGAAGGTTGGCGCACAGAGTTGTGTTGAAACCGATTCTTCCTGACAAGACAGATCCTTATGCCTTTGCTTTTTGCAGACGGCGTGAAGCTAATGAGGAGAAAATCGAAGAAGAAGGCAGGAGAAGATTACAGGAAAGCTAAACAGACTACAGAAATGGTCAAAGAGGCTGTTATTGAACTTCTATCCCGGCGAGTGAAAGGGTGTGACCCAGGGTGTGGTGTAGATGACCCAGGGTGTGGTGTAGATGACCCAGGGTGTGGTGTAGGTGACCCAGGGTTTGGTGTAGGTGACCCAAGGTGTGGTGTAGGTGACCCAGGGTGTGGTGTAGGTGACTCAAGGTGTGGTGTAGGTAACACTGGGCGTGGTGTAGGTGACCTAGGGGAGGGTGTAGGTGACCCAGGGTGTGGTGTAGGTGTGACCCGAGACAGGTGAGTGTGAGAAGCAACCTGAGCTAGGAATGTGGCTGACTGCCGTGACCTCCTCACCACAGACTGTGGTTGCTGGCTGCATGTTGATGATGGCTTCTGCCGTAGCTGTGACACAAGGTGGCACTGTTGTCACGGTGGCACCGTTGTCACGGAGGCACTTGTCACGGAGGCATTTGTCACGGAGGCACCGTTGTCACGGTGGCACTGTTGTCACGGAGGCACTGTTGTCACGGAGGCACTGTTGTCACGGAGGCACTGGTTTGACGATAGTAATATTGGTGTCAGTCTGGCACTGGTCAGGTGTGAGTGACAATGGTGGATGATCAGGAGAACTAATATCATCTCTCACAAGGTTCATGTCACGTCACCTCCTTCCCTCATGTTGTTGTTGTTGCGATTGTTGTTGTTATTGAGGCTGTTGTTGTTATTGAGGCTGTTGTCGAGGTTGTTGTTGCTGTGATTCTTGTTGTTGCTGTTGCTGTTGTTGATGTTCTTTCTCTTTTTTCGTTTCTTCTTCTTCTTCTTCCTATTATTATTATTATTATTATTATTATTATTATTATTATTATTTATACACCTATTGTAGGGTAAGTTTGTGGTGCTGATTCCGAATATGTCATCGGTTTTGCTTAATTGGCTCTAGTTTTTTGACAACTTTGGTAACCCATATATTGATCAGGCGAGGCTAACTTACAAATCGCATTTAAATTATTTTCTAGATTATGCAAAAGTCAAATCATGTAATACATACTAGCACTTCATTCTATATAATAACAGATTAACATAATAAGATAATTTAGATGCCACTAATTACTGCATAAGAAAAAGTTGTTTGTACGATTTTCTTTGTTGGTCATCAGCACAATTTTGTTGAGTGAGCAATTGGAAGAGATACATATTTGTTACCATTGTGCAATAAGACACATTTGAAGCTTCTAGTGGAGCTGTGTATAAACAACCGCCAGTTTCCTGGTCGATATTCAAGTGCCATCTGAAGAAGTAGTCCAGGGATGTTATTGCAGTATACAAGTTATTCATCTTGCCTGAAGTAAAGAAGGAGTTCAACCTCTCTTGTCTGATAAGCTGTTATTTTAACTTCTTGTTGTAGACAGTTCTTTTCTTTTAGTCTGGATGCTAAAAGTTGAGATGCTTGCTCTTATATACTGAGGTCAGGAATGAGATCGTTGAGTTCTTCTTGGGAGAACTGCTGGGCTGTTGAAATGTTTACTTCACATTTACTTCCACTACTATCACCTGTGTTACATCCTAAACACTGAGTTTCTTCAACATCTGACAATGGAAGGTCAGGCAGTGTTGTAAACACTGGTGTGGTAACGTCCTCACTGTGTGGCACAGGTCTCCTTGTTGACTCCAAATCAGGATATTCCTATTTGACTTTCTTGTATCGACTGAAACCTTTACACATTCACCATACAGAAATAACAATCGTCGTGGTGGTTTTTCGACTCTGTCCACACCATAGGTACACCCAAGTTTACTTTTCCTTTGCCTATTTTTCCACTGTCTTAATCATTCTACACAGATTTTGCAAAATGCATTATGGTTGTTCAAGCAGACTCTTCGTGAAGAACTCGTGTTTATCTGGAAAAAAATAACGAAATAAAGGCTACAATATTGTCACTTGATCGTTGTCGTTACTTACTTAAAAATAACATTCTAATCTTTATGAAAAGTATCTGTATATACAAATTGTCACTACATACACATATACTAGAGCCAATTCAGCAACCCCAAAATACCCTAAGTACATTTAATTTCATATATCTTTGACTACAACAAAAAATTGTTGAACAAAAATTATTATTATTATTATTATTTATCTTTTTGTGCTATTGTTTTTTGTACTCCGTCAGAAGAAAAGGCACAATACTGTTCCTGGGACAATTCACAACCCATAGAACAAAAATCACAGCCACAATCTCCACCAACTGCCTTCACAACAATCAACCACAATCTCCACCAACTGCCTCGGTAACAATCAACCACAATCCAACTGCCTCACTAACAATTAACCACAATCTCCACCAACTGCCTCCTTAACAATCCACAGCAAACTCCAAACGCCTCCTTCAACAATCCCGGGCGAGGCCTCGAGCCACAGTCGGATACAATCGTGGTTGACAGCAGCAGCAGCAACAATTAAGTCGTGTTATTTACGATTGTGGTAAATGGTACTGAAGGTCTGTGTTGCCACGCTCAAGGAGTTGCTCTTTTGTTGACGTCTTATTTCCATTTTTTATGCTGTTTGTTGTGGTCTCCGATATTTTTAATGTGTTCTTGTTTACCTTTTTTTATCATGTCGTGTTTATGCTCTATATTTGTTTATCTTACGGGTTAATGTCAATTTTTTTTTTTCGTCGTGGTCATATTTATTGTCAAGAATATTATTCGGTTTTTTTTATCGTTTAGATTCTTTCTAATATAGATAATTTAATTATTCCTTAATTTATTATTATTATGTTGACACAGCGCCTGGGGGAAGGGACTCTTAAAATATTATTCTTGTTGTTTTACATCTAGGTGAGTATAAATATGACGGAGGATCGAGCCTCCACCCACGTCTTGCGCTGAATGACCCACACGGATTTAGCGCTTAACATGAAGCCAACGAGCGGCGTTGGTCCTGCCTGCAGTGCTACCACACCTCCAGCATCACAAACTTGCCATGGATATATAATATATCACGTTTCCCCCCTCGCCATTCCCTTCTGTCCTGGGCTCCCAGGGTCCACCTCAGCCTTGGCAACGGTGGCGCCATTCCCGCGCGCGCACAGCGGGAAACAAATGAATATCTATAAGTAACCGCCTCACCCGGCGGCCCGGCGGGGAGGCCCAGCTCTCACCATGCAATGTACCGGGGATGGTTTCTCTGCGGACTCCTAGGAGTCCTCCCGGGTGCTCTTGTTCCAAGGCTGGTGGGTGAGTCTGCCTTCTCGAGTTGTTACTCCAGTTTGAGGTGATGGCTGAGGGTCGCGACGGACGAGTCTTCTCTTTTTTTTTTTTTGCTCCCGACTCCCCGCCAAGAAATTTTCCCGCGAAAAATGGTAAACATGTGTAATGTGGGAGAGTTGAGGGCGTGTGGTGGCGAGACACTCCCCGGGTGCTCCATCACTCTTGCCAATAACTCTCCTATGAGCATCTTTCACGAAACACCAAAATCTCCATCTATACCTCCTCAACCCCCTTCCCTCCCCCCAATTCAGAAAAAAAGAGAAAAATTAAATTCTTGATAACTAGCGAGCGTGTGCTTTCAGGCCTCCTGAAACTCTCTGAAGAGCCGAGTAAGTTATCGGGAAGCTGGAGACTGAAGGAACACAAGACGAAGAACAGCAATGAAGACACGAGTGTTCTCGACACTGTCTTCGATCTGTGCGACTTCAGTAGGCGGTGTGTGTGTGTGTGTACTCACCTAGTTGTGGTTGCAGGGGTCAATTCGTAGCTCCTGGCCCCGCCTCTTCACTGGTCGCTACTAGGTCACTCTTCCTGCTCCATGAGCTTTATCATACCTCTTCTTAAAGCTATGTATGGATCCTGCCTCCACTACATCACTTCTCAGACTTCCACTTTCTGTCAACTCTGTAACTGAAAAAATACTTCCTAACATCCCTGTGGCTCATCTGAGTCTTCAACTTCCAACTGTGACCCCTTGTTGCTGTGTCCCATCTCTGGAACATCCTGTCTCCGTTCACCTTGTCAAGTCCTCTCGGTATTTTATGTCGTTATCATATCCCCCCTATCTCTCCTGTCCTCCAGTGTCCTCGTGTGTGTGTGTGTGTGTGTGTGTGTGTGTGTGTTTTCGCAATCATTCTGGGGTTAGAGATGCAACCCAACAATGCAGTTGCCGTTGCAGGAGTCGACCCAGTCCTCAGGGATCCCAGAGGAAGGAAACAAAAGATCCTGTGGTGGGTCTTGCGGGAGGACGTGTGCGAGGCGAAGGAGTTCTATTATCGTTGCTGAGTATTTTACCCAGGCCTCTGGGATGGAGGGAAAGAAAGGGGGTAGGGAGGAGAAGGGGACGGGGAAGTGGAGGGGAAGGGGAAGAGAAGGGGAAGGGGGAGGGGGAGGAGGATGCGGAGAGAAACTTTGGGAAATACTAGACCGAAAATGTTACCTGCGTTGTCCATCACTGAGAAGGATGAGACGTGGGTAAGTGGTTTCTCCGGCCTTTCCTTCTCCATCTCTCTCTCTCTCTCTCTTTCCCGCACACACACACAGGGGCCAGGAACTATAAATCAACCCCTGCAGCTACAAATACCTGAGTACACACACACAACTAATTGACACACACCGACAATTTTTTTACGAGAATAAACAGAAAAAATCCCAATTAGATCACACTAACCTGGGCGGCGGTCATCTTAAAGACGCTAAAATTGAGACATCCTGAAGAAGAAGACTGATTTCGTGGCCCTAACACAGTCAAAGAAAAAAATAGATTAAACTAGGTGACATTAGGAAAAAAAAGACTTAATATTGAGAAGATTTTGATTTAGATTTTCCTGCCGAAATAGCTAGTTTACTATGCATCCCATATCCTCTATACGGTAGCGCAAGAGCGTAGGGACACAGCAAAGGATATTCTCCAGAAGGATTAACAGGAATACATATGGGTATATATTTATACTGTTATATTCTCTGAGTATATATTTATACAATTATTCTGTCTATCTCAATATTCCTGAATAAATGGACAGTCAACATGGAATTCAAGACGCTGACCATTGTCTGTGTACATCCAAGCTGTCAGAAGCACCTGTAACCAACCCAAAGTCTGGCTTAATGCAACAACAATCTGTTTACATTGCAAATTGCACCGTAATGTGTTTATATACGTTCATGTTACCATAGTGCGTTAGTGATATTCTCAGACTTTTAAATGAACTCTTATGATATTCAAATTCATTATTTACTTATCTCCATACTATTTCTTATGCTTGACACAGATATATCGAGTATATCGAGGGATATATTCAACTTCTTTCAAAAGTTCTTTCTTCGGCAAATTTGTCATTTTTATCGTGTAGGGGTAAATCAATAAGAGATGGAATCCATAGGAATTGTACCTGAATTCCTTTCTCTCTTATTATTTTTTAATATCTGTACCTGGCTCCTCTAATGAGAAGATTAACTACTGTGAATCAAGAAGTGTATTCAGTGATGACATAGAATCAGTAAAGATCAAGGAGTCAAACTCAGTGTTATAAGTTTACTTTAGTTCCCTTAGGATAGCAAACGAGTCAGTTTGCAGTGTAGACACCCAGTTGTTAATTCTTATGCCTAACTTAACATGGTTGCTATAAATCCCAATTAGGGAGTTGATAACAAAAGCAAATGCAGCCCCGCCAGTAGACACTTGTTGACATCTTCTTAGTAACAGTTAGACAAGAACTTTCTCCATGGGCATTTGCTTTTGTGGTTGATTTAAGAAAGAGGTTACTGATGATGAACTTCTTGGGAGGGCCTTTAATAAGTATGTTTAGAAGTTTATCAGTACATTAGTGGTTATAATTATAACCATACTTTTTAAAGGGGTGGACCGGTAAGCCAGCAGAAGGCCTCGGTCAGATGACCAAAAGCTCCAGCGTCACGAAACGCATGTCATGTTTCCTGACAAGCTTTTCCTAACCTAATAAATATATGTAATATTAAATGAACACATCTTCCATGCAGGGGCGAAATGTTCTTGCTGTCTACAGTGATACAGTTCCTGAAGGTTATAAAATATATTATAAATGCAAGTTTTCTCAATACATTTAAATCTGTGTTTATTAGTTTCCATACAATTATAGTAAGATTGATAGTGATAGTGTCTAATTCATTTCTTAGCATTCTAATACCAAATACTAAGAAATATTAAGAACGTTGGTAGTTTTAGGACAGTCAAGCATATTTCTGAGGGCTTCATTAACTCCAAGGACCGCAGAGAATTTTCTTCAGCTAGCTTTCACATATATGCAGAATGATCAGTTAAGGATGTAATAATAACTATATACATCATTCTAGCTATTCTTACATTAGCACCATAGTTGGGGTTGTAGACAGCAACACCTCTGTTCATTTAGCCAATGTTTGCGTTAACTGTTTAGTGGTGGTATGATGGATTTACTGAACTGTAGGTCGACACTACTAAGATATCTGTAACAGTTAACATGGTATAAACCTTGCTAACTTATACCGACAGATTAGTTTAAAAAGACAGGTTAGCATACACTAGGATATATTTATTAGAAAGCCTGATCAGCCAGGGTGTGGTAACTACGTCGACTACGCAGAGCTGACTAGGCCATCACTGGTCTGGGTCCGGTGCGAGAAAACCATTTACCAGGGAACCTTTTTGTAGGTAAACTATGACAACGTCACAGAAATTTCACAAGTGAGACACAGACAGCTAAACAGAATTTAATTAGATTTTATTTTGAAGCAAGCCCCTGTCTCATGACATCTCTTAATTTGAATATGATAATGGTAGAAAATACCGACAAATTGATAAGTAAGACACGTGTGCTACAGTTAGGTATCTCTATTCTGAAACGTTTCGCTTACACAATAGGCTTTATCTGTCGAATACAGAGGAGGCAGCAGAAGCAGTAGAGATTACATTGTCTTTACATCTCTACCGCTTCTGGTACCTCCTCTGTACTCGACTGAAGAAGCCTACTGAGTACGCGAAACGTGTCTTATCATCTCCCAATTTGCAACACTCCTTTTCCCATTTTCCCCACACAAACCACACCCATACCAAGCAGCCAGCCAAAATTCCCACAATACCCCACCCCCGTTATTCTACACACTCTCCCTCACCCATCACCTCCAAGTACCACCACGTTGCTAAACACACGTAGCATTCATTTTCCCCATCCCTATTATCCTCCATCAGGTCAATTAGCTTCTGGACTCGCTGGTCTTAATATCACAGCACAGCATACAAAAGCAGATGGAATTTCAAACGCAGCAACAAACTTAGTTAACGAAAGAGTAAAAGCCGAAATCTCATTTCTCGTACCAAAGTCGTTTAATACCAGAGGAGCCCTTAACAGACCCAATAAAAAATTACTGTGCTCATAAGATGATCTCATTAGACGTGACCAAGAGATGTTATGCTCACAGTATTATAGAGTGACTCTATTAGTTCAGATGAAGAAAAATCATACTCACGACTTAATGGCGTAATTAAATTATGTCTGAGAATGGGTGGTCATTCTAGCAGTCTGATGGGCTGATTTGATTTAATCATTCACTGATAATCAGGAATTTTTCTAGATAAGAGAGCAAAAGTTACTGACACGTTTGTTTGAACTATTGAGATTTATTCAAAATATTTATTCAGTTCTTATCGAGGGAGAGAGTATGGAGGAGGTGAATGTATTCAGATATTTAGAAGTGGATGTGTCAACAGATGGGTCTATGAAGGATGAGGTGAATCATAGAATTGATGAGGGGAAAAGGGTAAGTGGTGCACTTAGGAGTCTGTGGAGACAAAGAACTTTGTTCGTGGAAGCAAAGAGGGGAATGTATGAGAGTATAGTTATACCAACACTCTTATATGGGTGTGAAGCATGGGTGGTGAATGTTGCAACAAGGAGAAGGCTGGAGGCAGTGGAGATGTCATGTCTGAGGTCAATGTGTGGTGTGAATATAATGCAGCGAATTCGTAGTGTGGAAATTAGGAGGAGGTGCGGGATTACCAAGACTATTATCCAGAGGGCTGAGGAGGGGTTGTTGAGGTGGTTTGGACATGTATAGAGGATGGAACAAAGTAGAATGACTTCGAGAGTTTATAAATCTATAGTGGAGGGAAGGCGGGGTAGGGGTCTGCCTAGGAAAGGCTGGAGAGAGGGGGTAAAGGAGGTTTTGTGTGCAGGGGGCTTGGACTTCCAGCAAGCATGCATGAGCGTATTTGATAGGAGTAAATGGAGACAAATGGTTTTTAATACTTGACGTGCTGTTGGAGTGTGAGCAAAGTAACATTTATGAAGGGATTCAGGGAAACCGGCAGGCCGGACTTGAGTCCTGGAGATGGGAAGTACAGTGTCTGCACTCTGAAGGAGGGATGTTAAATGTTGCAGTTTTATAACTGCAGTGTAAAGCACGTCTCTGGCAAGACAGTGATGGAGTGAATGATGATGAAAGTTTTTCTTTTTCGGGCCACCCTGCCTTGGGAAACGGCCGATGTGTTAAAAATAATTCTTATCGTAATGTCAAAACCGTTGGATAAAAGTTATGGAAGGATTTGCAGAGTGGGTTGAGATTTATAATGTGGGTTGAGATTCATAGTATGGGTTGATATTTATAGTGTAGATTGTTTTATAGTGTGGGATGAGATTTATAGCGTGGGTTCAATTATAGTGTGGGTTGAGTCATAGCGTGAGCTGAGTTATAGCGAGAGCTGAGTTATAGCATGTGTTGAGTTATAGCATGGGTTAATTATAGTGTGGGTTGAGTTATAGCGTCGGTTAAGTTATAGTGTGGGTTGAGTTATAGTGTAGGTTGAGTTATAGTGTGGGATGAGTTAGAGTGTGGGTTGAGTTATATCATGGGTTGAGTTATAGTGCAGGTTAAGTTATAGTGTGAGTTCAGTTATAGCATGGGTTGAGTTATTGTGTGGGCTGAGTTATTGTGTGGGCTGAGTTATAGCATGGGTTAAGTTATAGCATGGGTTGAGTTATAGTGTGGGTTGAGTTATAGCATGGGTTGAGTTATAGCATGGGTTGAATTATAGCATGGGTTGAGTTATAACATGGGGTCTAATTATAGCATGGGTTGAGTTATAGCATGGGTTGAGTTATAGCTTGGGTTGAGTTATAGCGTGGGTTGAGTTATAGCATGGGTTGAGTTATAGCATGGGTTGAGTTATAGCATGGGTTGAGTTATAGCATGGGTTGAGTTATAACATGGGGTCTAATTATAGCATGGGTTGAGTTATAGCATGGGTTGAGTTATAGCTTGGGTTGAGTTATAGCGTGGGTTGAGTTATAGCATGGGTTGAGTTATAGCGTGGGTTGAGTTATAGCATGGGTTAAGTTATATCATGGGTTGAGTTATTGTGTGGGTTGAGTTATTGTGTGGGCTGAGTTATTGTGTGGGCTGAGTTATAGCATGGGTTAAGTTATAGCATGTGTTGAGTTATAGTGTGGGTTGAGTTATAGCATGGGTTGAGTTATAGCATGGGTTGAGTTATAGCATGGGTTGAGTTATAACATGGGTCTAATTATAGCATGGGTTGAGTTATAGCATGGGTTGAATTATAGCTTGGGTTGAGTTATAGCGTGGGTTGAGTTATAGCGTGGGTTGAGTTATAGCGTGGGTTGAGTTAAAGTGTGGGTTGAGTTATAGCATGGGTTGAGTTAAAGCGTGGGCTGAGTTATAGCATGGGTTGAGTTAAAGTGTGGGTTGAGTTATAGCATGGGTTGAGTTAAAGTGTGGGTTGAGTTATAGCATGGGTTGAGTTAAAGCGTGGGTTGAGTTATAGCATGGGTCGAGTTATAGCATGGGTTGAGTTATAGTATGGGTTGAGTTATAGTGTGGGTTGAGTTATAGCATGGGTCGAGTTATAGCATGGGTTGAGTTATAGTATGGGTTGAGTTATAGTGTGGGTTGAGTTATAGCATGGGTCGAGTTATAGCATGGGTTGAGTTATAGTATGGGTCGAGTTATAGCATGGGTTGAGTTATAGTATGGGTTGAGTTATAGGCCTAGAGCTATCATTCAACTCTCCCTGTGGTTGTCTGGCATCTTGTATGTCTTGTTCGCGATTATTGCACACTAATTATTGCACACTAATTATTGCACACTAATTATATAAAAGGCGGAAATAAAATGGCGAGATGTAGAGACCAGAAAATAAAAGTATTATCTCCATTACGAAAAAAACAATATAAAGGAAACCCTACACAGTGTGAGAGATGACTAGGTACAGTGTGAGAGATGACTAGGTACAGTGTGAGAGATGACTAGGTACAGTGTGAGAGATGACTAGGTACAGTGTGAGACACTAGGACAGTGAGAGATGACTAGGTACAGTGTGAGAGATGACTAGGTACAGTGTGAGATGACTAGGTACAGTTAGAGTACTAGTCAGGTGAGAGATGACTAGGTACAGTGTGAGAGATGACTAGACAGTGTGACTAGTCAGTGAGATGACTAGGTACAGTGTGAGAGATGACTAGGTACAGTGTGAGATAGACGTGGGTGACTAGGTACAGTGTGAGGATGATGTACGTGAGCGAATACAGTGGAGAGATGACTAGGTACAGTGGTGAGGTACAGTGTGAGATGACTAGGTACAGTGTGAGAGATGACTAGGTACAGTGTGAGAGATGACTAGGTACAGTGTGAGAGATGACTAGGTACAGTGTGAGAGATGACTAGTACAATGTGAGAAGTAGGGTACAGTGGAGACGACTAGGTACAGGAGATGTGGTAGGTGAGATGACTAGGTACAGTGTGAGAGATGACTAGGTACAGTGTGAGAGATGACTAGGTACAGTGTGAGAGACGACTAGGTACAGTGGTGCAGGAGTGATGACTAGGTACAGATGACATACATAGACACAGTAGTGGAGATGACTAGGTACAGTGTGAGAATGATTAGCAGTGATGACTAGGTACAGTGTGAAAAGACTAGACAGTGTGAGAGTGACTAGCTAGTACAGTGTGAGAGATGACTAGTGCTAGGTACAGTGAGAGATGACTAGGTACAGTGTGATGAGGTACTGAACAGCGTGAAGAGAGATGACTAGGTACAGTGTGAGAGATACTGACTGGAGGCTAACAGTGTGAGAGATGACTAGGTACAGTGTGAGAGACTGGACAGTTAGGCTACAGTGTGAGAGATGACTAGGTACAGTGTGAGAGATGACTAGGTACAGTGGAGAGACTAGGTACAGTGTAGAGATGACTAGGTACAGTGTGAGAGACGACTAGGTACAGTGTGAGAGATGACTAGGTACAGTGTGAGAATGACTAGGTACAGTGTGAGAGATGACTAGGTACAGTGTGAGAGACGACTAGGTACAGTGTGAGAGAGACTAGGTACAGTGTGAGAGATGACTAGGTACAGTGTGAGAGATGACTAGGTACAGTGTGAGAGATGACTAGGTACAGTGTGAGAGATGACTAGGTACAGTGTGAGAGATGACTAGGTACAGTGTGAGAGATGACTAGGTACAGTGTGAGAGATGACTAGGTACAGTGTGAGATGACTAGGTACATGTGAGAGATGACTAGGTACAGTGTGAGAGATGACTAGGTACAGTGTGAGAGACGACTAGGTACAGTGTGAGAGACTAGGTACAGTGTGAGAGATGACTAGGTACAGTGTGAGAGATGACTAGGTACAGTGTGAGAGACTGACTAGGTACAGTGTGAGAGACGACTAGGTACAGTGTGAGATGACAGGTACAGTGTGAGAGACTAGTACGTTGAAGACTAGGTACAGTGAGAGAGACTAGGTACAGGTGAGATGACTGGGTACAGTGTAAAACGACTAGGTACAGTGTGAGAGACGACTAGGTACAGTGTGAGAGACGACTAGGTACAGTGTGAGAGACGACTAGGTACAGTGTGATAGATGACTAGGTACAGTGTGAGAGATGACTAGGTACAGTGTGAGAGATGACTAGGTACAGTGTGAGAGATGACTGGGTACAGTGTGAGAGATGACTAGGTACAGTGTGAGAGATGACTAGGTTCAGTGTGAGAGACGACTAGGTACAGTGTGAGAGATGACTAGGTACAGTGTGAGAGATGACTAGGTACAGTGTGAGAGATGACTAGGTACAGTGTGAGAGATGACTAGGTACAGTGTGAGAGATGACTAGGTACATTGTGAGAGATGACTAGGTACAGTGTGAGAGACGACTAGGTACAGTGTGAGAGATGACTAGGTACAGTGTGAGAGATGACTAGGTACAGTGTGAGAGACGACTAGGTACAGTGTGAGAGACGACTAGGTACAGTGTGAGAGATGACTAGGTACAGTGTGAGAGATGACTAGGTACAGTGTGAGAGACGACTAGGTACAGTGTGAGAGATGACTAGGTACAGTGTGAGAGACGACTAGGTACAGTGTGAGAGACGACTAGGTACAGTGTGAGAGACGACTAGGTACAGTGTGAGAGACGACTAGGTACAGTGTGAGAGATGATTAGGTACAGTGTGAGAGACGACTAGGTACAGTGTGAGACGACTAGGTACAGTGTGAGAGATGACTAGGTACAGTGTGAGAGATGACTAGGTACAGTGTGAGAGACGACTAGGTACAGTGTGAGAGATGACTAGGTACAGTGTGAGAGACGACTAGGTACAGTGTGAGAGACGACTAGGTACAGTGTGAGAGACGACTAGGTACAGTGTGAGAGACGACTAGGTACAGTGTGAGAGATGATTAGGTAGGGGAGGTGGGTGAGTGCGCGGGTGGGTTACTGTACTCACCTAATTGTACTTACATAATTGTGGTTGCAGGGGTCGAGACTTAGCTCCTGGCCCCGCCTCTTCACTGACCGCTACTAGGTCCTCTCCCTGCTCCATGAGTTTTATCATACCTCGTCTTAAAGTTATGTATGGTTCCTGCCTCTACTACATCACTTGCTAGACTATTCCACTTCCTGACAACTCTATGACTGAAGAAATACTTCCTAACATCCCTTTGACTCGTCTGAGTCTTCAACTTCCAATTGTGACCCCTTGTTTCTGTGTCCCCTCTCTGGAAAATCCTGTCTCTGTCCACCTTATCTATTCCACGCAGTATTTTGTATGTCGTTATCATGTCTCCCCTAACTCTCCTGTCCTCCAGTGTCGTCAGGCCGATTTCCCTTAACCTTTCTTCATAGGACTTTTCCCTTAGCTCCGGAACTAACCTTGTTGCAAACCTTTGCACTTTCTCTAATTTCTTGACGTGTTTGACCAGGTGTGGGTTCCAAGCAGGTGCTGCATACTCCAATATTGGCCTGACGTACACAGTGTACAGTGCCTTGAACGATTCCTTACTAAGGTATCGGAACGCTATTCTCAAGTTTGCCAGGCGCCCATATGCTGCAGCAGTTATCTGGTTGATGTGTGCTTCCGGAGACGTGCTCGGTGTTATACTCACCCCAAGATTTTTCTCCTTGAGTGAGGTTTGCAGTCTTTGGCCACCTAGCCTATACTCTGTTTGCGGTCTTCTTTGCCCTTCCTCGATCTTCATGACTTTGCATTTAGCGGAGTTAAACTCGAGAAGCCAGTTGTTGGACCAGGTGTCCAGCCTGTCCAGGTATCTTTGTAGTCCTGCCTGATCCTCATCTGATTTAATTCTCCTCATTAACTTCACATCATCTGCGAACAGGGACACTTCTGAGTCTATCCCTCCCATCATGTCATTCACGTATACCAAAAATAGCACTGGTATTAGGACTGACCGTTGTGGGACCTCGCTCGTCACAGGCGCCCACTGTGATACCTCATCACGTACCATGACTCGTTGTTGCCTCCCTGTCAGGTATTCTCTGTGTGGGTGAAAGGGTGAGTGGATGGGTGGGGTAAATCAGTGCTGGGTGTAGTGAGTGTGTGGGCGTGTGTAGGTGTCAGGTGTCGGGTGTCAGGTGAAGGTATATCGTGTGGTGTCTCAAAGACCAGAGGTAGCCCCACAAGTCCAGTTACTGGACACCTGATCCACCACCACCACCACCACTACTACAATACAACCACCATCACTACCACCACCAACAACACCGCCACCACCACTGACACCACCACTACCACCACCACCACCACTACCACAACCACCACCACCACTACTACTACCAAAACCACCACCACCACCACCACTACTACTACCATACTACCATCACCACCATCACTACCACCACCACCAACAACAACACCGCCACCACCACTGACACCACCACTACCACCACCACCACTACCCCAACCACCACCACCACTACTACTACCACCACCACCACTACTACTACCATACTACCATCACCACCATCACTACCACCACCACCAACAACACCGCCACCACCACTGACACCACCACTACCACCACCACCACCACCACCACCACTACTACTACCATACTACCACCACCAACAACAACACCGCCACCACCACTACCACCACCACTACCACCAGCATCACCACTACCACCACCACCACCACCACCACTACCACCACCACTACCACCACCACCACCCCCACCACCACTACCACCACCACTACCACCACCACTACCATCACTGCCACCACTACCACCAGCACCACCACTATCGCCACTTCCATCAACACTACTACTACTACTACTAACACCACCACCGCCACCACCACTACCAACACCACTACCAACACCACTAGTACTAATACTTCTACCACCACCACCACTAGTACTAATACTTCTACCACCACCACCACTACCACCACCACTACCACCACCACTACCATTACTACTACTACCACCACCACTACCACATCTACCACCACCACCACCGCTACCACAACCACCACTACCAATACTACTACTACTACTACTACCACCACCACCACTACCACCACTACCACTACCACCACCACCACTACCATACCACCACCACTACCACCACCACTACCACCACCACTACCACCACTACCACCACCACCACTACTACTGCTACCATACTACCACTGCAACCACCACTATCGCCAACACTACCACATCCACCACTGCCACCACTCCTACCACCAACACTACCGCCACAACTACTACCACCACCTCCACCCTACCACCACAACTACCACCACCACCACTACCATCACAACTATCACCACCACTACTACTAGCACTACCACCACCACTACCATTGCCACTACTACTACTACTACCACCAGCACTACCACCACTACCACCACCACCGCTACTATTACCACTACAACCACGACAACCACCATTACAACCACTACAACCACTACCACCACTACCACCACCACTACCACCACCACTACCACCATCACTACCACTACCACCACTCCTACCACCACCGCCACAACTACTACCACCACTACCACCCTACCATACCAACTACCACCCCTACCACCACTACCACCACAACTACCACGACCATTGCCACCATCACCACCACAACTACCACGACCATTGCCACCATCACCACCACAACTACCACCACCCAATCACTACTACCACCACCACTACCACCAACATCACCACCACTACCTCCACCACTATCCTTCCATCACCCCTCTCCCTCGTCCTTCCCCCCCCCACACACACTACCCAGCCTGCCGTTGTATAATTTATGTATATCCCATCACAGTTAAGTAACGTGAATAATTGAATATTGGTTGACTGTGTGGGCGTGACAGAAGGGCCGCCGTCACCGTGCTGAAGAGTGGCGCTCACCGTGAAAATATGCTAATATGTCGCTATTATCACTCTCGATATGTTAGTATGATGGGATATTGGTGGATTTGTTGCACGGTGTGTGTGTGTGTGTGTACTCACCCATTTCTGGTTGCAGGGGTCGATTCATAGCTCCTGGCCCCGCCTCTTCACAAGTCGCTACTAGGTCTTCTCTCTCCCTGCTCCATTAGCTTTATATCTCGTCTTAAAACTGTGTATGGTTCCTGCCTCCACTACGTCACTTGCCAGACTGTTCCACTTCCTAACAAATCTATGACTAAATAAATACTTCCTAACATCTCTTTGACTCATTTGAGTCTTCAACTTCCAATTGTGACTCCTTGTTTATGTGTCCCATCTCTGGAACATCCTGTCTCTGTCCACCTTGTCAATTCCTCGCAGTATTTTGTATGTCGTTATCATGTCTTCCCTAACCCTCCTATCCTCCAGTGTCGTCAGGCCGAGCTCCCTTAACCTTTCTTCGTAGGACATTCCCCTTAGCTCTGGAACTAGTCTTGTTGCATACCTTTGCACTTTCTCTAATTTCTTGACGTGCTTGACCAGGTGTGGGTTCCAAACTGGTGTTTCATACTCCAGTATGGACCTGACGTACACGGCGTACAGAGTCTTGAACGATTCCTTACTGAGGTATCGGGACGCTAAGGTTTGCCAGGCGCCCATACGCTGCAGCAGTTATCTGGTTGATGTGCGCCTCAGATGTGCTCGGTATTATACTCACCCCAAGATCCTTTTTCTTGAGTAAGGTTTGGAGTCTTTTTCTACCTAGACTATACTCTGTTCGCGGTCTTCTTTGCCCTTCCCCGATCTTCATGACTTTTAACTCAGTGGTGGACCTGACTTAACTCAGTGAAGACGTGTCTTGTGTGCTCTCTGTCAATCTGAAGAAGATGTCCTCTCTTGAGCTACTCTACCAGCAGCTGAAGGAAGAACTGAGGGTAGCTAAGCTTGAGATACAGCGACTGACTGAGGAAAACAAGAGGATTCGTAGTAATCCTCCTGTTGAGAATCCTCAAGCCAGGAAAGGAACCTGGACAGTGGCTAAAACGCATGGGACAAAGTTAAGGCTCAAGAGGACGGGTGGAGAGGTAGAAACAACGAAGACCCAGGAGAATGTTGTGGAAACATCGAACCCATTCTCCGTGCTACCCGATGAATGTGAGTCGACTTCTGGGAGCGTCACGACGAAAGACACAAAGGAAGGTAAAAACATTGTTGTTGTTGGGGACAGTCAGGTTAGGTACATGGATAGGGCTTTCTGTTTGATTGATAGGAGTAGGAGACAGAGGGTTTGCTTACCTGGGGCTGGGATGGAGGATATTGTTAGCCGTCTGGACGACATCATGAGAGGTAATGGGAGCAATCCTATTATCTGTCTCATTGCTGGAGGCAACGATGTTGGCAGACGTAGGAGTGAGGACCTGACTAGCAGGTTTAGGTCAGCAATAGACATAATTAGGAAGAAGGGTGGGAACCCTGTCATATGTGGTATTTTGCCAAGGAGAGGAGTTGGAAATGAATGGCTGTCCAGGGCAATTGGTGTCAATTGCTGGCTGGACAAATACTGTAAGGAAAATTCCGTAACATTCATTGACAACTGGGACCTCTTCTATGGCAGAAATGACATGTATGCCAGGGATGGGGTTCACTTATCCAGGTCTGGGGTGGGGGCACTGGCAACTGCAGTGGAGGGAGCTGTTAGGGCTTTAAACTAGAAATAGTTAGTGGTATGGGTTTTGGGGGGAAAACAGAGATGTCCCAGTGTAGTAATATTATAAGTTGTAGGAGAACTAGTAATAGGCAGAATAAGGTGGATAGTGGAAAGCTAGTGACACTAGATGACAAGGACAGTAATAGGTATAGTGGAAAACAGAGATGAGCAGGAAGGGTAAAGAGAAAGGAGGGTCTCTAAATATATATTACACCAATAGTCGTAGTGCTAGGAATAAGATGGACGAGTTGAGATTAGTTGCAAGTACGGGTAATATTGATGTTTTTGCAATAACTGAGACATGGTTTAATATGAAAATCGGGACTTGCCTGCCGAATGTCACATTCAGGGTTTTAAATTGTTCCAAGTAGACAGAAGTATCGGGAAAGGGGGTGGGGTGGCACTCTATGTCCGTGATCATTTAAATTGTTGCATAAAAACGGGTATAAAGTCTGAATTAACACATACAGAGTCTGTCTGGATAGAATTTTCAGAGGGGTGTGAAAAATTGATTTTAGGCGTGATTTACCGTCCTCCAAACTTAGATAGGGAACAAGGGAGACTACTTTGGGAGGAAATTGTTAAGGCCACAAGACACGATAACGTAGTAATTCTAGGGGACTTTAACTTTAGTCAGATTGATTGGAATTTCATGACAGGGAATTTAGAATCTAACGACTTTTTAGAAGTAGTTCAGGATTGCTTTTGAAGCAGTTTGTAACAGAACCTACAAGGGGAAATAACCTACTTGACTTGGTTCTGGCAAGCAAGGAAACCCTTGTTAATAATTTAGAAATTACAGAGGAACTCGGCTCAAGCGACCACAAGTCAATTACCTTTAGCATTGAATGGATGTATGATAGTAGGGATAATTCAGTAATGGTCCCAGATTTTCGCTTAGCAGATTATAAGAACATAAGAACATAAGAAAGGAGGAGGGTTCAACCCGCGGTTCAGTGACCCCTTGAATCGAACCTGATTCTCCTTGCTTCGAATGACCCCTAAGTCATGCCCTCTCCCCATTCTTCCCTGATCACAATATTTACACAGGTGGCCAGATTAGTACCTCTGATATTCCTAGGAGTTTTCTACTCCCAGAGCCCGTCACTGGTCTAGGCTCGTCTGGTGCTTGCTGGTCAACCAAGCTGTTGCTGTTGGCGGCCCGCTGGCCCACATCCATCACAGCCTAATTGATCTGGTACCTGGTGAAGAGACTTGTCCAGTTTTCCTTGGAGACTTCTGCCCGTGTCCCAGCAGTATTTAATATCTACTGGTGAGATGTTGCTGTATGACCCTGTGGTTTAGCGCTTCTTCTTTATTATAATAATGGTGAGATGTTGAATATTCTAGACCCACGGATGTTTATACAATTCTTATTGTGCCCATGGTGTCCCTGCATTTCACTGGGTTTATTTTACATTTCGCTTCAGTATGTCATGGCAGTGTGCAGGTTTGGAACCAGCCCCTCGAATACTTTCTTGGCTGACAAAGCTCTCGCTTCACAAGCTGAGGGTCCGGGTTAGATTCGGCGGAGTGGAAACATTGGACACGTTTCCTACACCCGTTGTCATAAGAACATAAGAACACAAGAAAGGAGGAACACTGCAGCAGGCCCGTTGGCCCATACTAGGCAGGTCCTTCACAATCCGTCCCACCAACAGAACATTTGCTCAACCCAATTTTCAATGCTACCCAAGAAACAAGCTTTGACAATTCTACCCACTCATGCGCGAGTCCCACTCAAATCCAACCCCTCACTCATGAATTTATCCAACCTAAATTTGAAACTATCCAAGGTCCTAGCTTCAATAACCCTACTAGGCAGACTTTTTCCACTCATCAACTACCCTATTTCCAAACCAATACTTTCCTATATCCTTTCTAAATCTAAACTTATCTAACTTGAATCCATTATTGCGGGTTTCTCTTGGAGAGATATCCTCAAGACCTTATTTATATCCCTTTGTTAATACCCATTTTCCACTTGTATACCTCGATCATGTCTCCCCTCATTCTACGTCTTACAAGTGAATGTAATTTTAGGGTCTTCAATCTTTCTTCGTAAGGAAGATTTCTAATGCTATGTATTAATTTAGTCATTCTACGCTGAATGTTTTCTAACGAATTTATGTCCATTCTGTAATATGGAGACCAGAACTGAGCTGCGTAATCTAGGTGAGGCCTTACTAATGATGTATAAAGCTGTAATATAACCTCTGGACTTCTGTTGCTAACACTTCTTGATATAAATCCCAGTAATCTATTTGCCTTATTACGTACGCTTAGGCATTGCTGTCTTGGTTTAAGGTTGCTGCTTACCATCACCCCCAAGTCCTTCTCGCAATCTGTATGGCTAAGTTCTACGTTATTTAACTTATAAGTGCTTGGGTTATGGACACTCCCGAGCTTCAGAACCTTGCATTTATCTACATTGAACTGCATCTGCCACTTTTCTGACCACGAATTAAGTTTGTCTAAATCTTCCTGAAGTTCTATGACATCTATGTTTGAATCAATTATCCTACCTATCTTCGTGTCGTCGGCGAATTTGCTCATATCACTAGTAATTCCCTCATCAAGGTCATTGATATATATTATAAATAACAATGGGCCTAAGACTGATCCCTGTGGAACACCACTTGTTACAAGTCCCCATTCGGATTTAACCCCATTTATGCACACTCTCTGCTTCCTATTTTTGAGCCATGACTCGATCCATGACAGCACTTTTCCCCCAATGCCATGAGCTGCCACTTTCTTTAACAGTCTCTGGTGCGGTACTCTATCAAAAGCCTTACTAAAGTCTAAATAAACAATATCGAATTCTTTATCGTGATCAACAGCCTCAAAAGCTTTACTGAAGAAGGTTAATAAATTAGATAGGCAGGAACGGCCCCTCGTGAATCCATGCTGGGTATCATTAATCAAATTATGGTTATCTAGATGGCTTCTAATAATATCAGCTATAATTGACTCTAGTAATTTGCCTACAATTGAGGTCAGGCTTATTGGGCGGTAGTTTGACGGTAGTGACTTGTCCCCTGCTTTAAAAATAGGAATTACATTAGCCATAATGGACTTAGAGAACACTTATCAACTGTGGACTGGGGTGAAGAAGAGAGGTATCAATATGACAGTTTTCTTAACACTATACAGGCTGCCCAAAGAACATTTATCCCGTATAAAGAAATTAGATCAAGTAGAAATGACCCAAAATGGATGAATAATAGGCTCAAATATCTTTTAGGGCAGAAGAAAGGAATTTATAGGCGCATAAAAAGAGGTGAGGGTCATCATATAAATCAGTATACTGACATTAAGAGGGACGTTAAAAAGGGAATAAGAAAAGCTAAACGGGACTATGAAATTAAAGTTGCTAGGGATTCAAAAACTAACCCAAAATTTTTTTCCAGGTTTATAGAACAAAAGTTAGGGATAAGATAGGTCCCCTTAAAAATAACTTTGGGCATCTTACTGACAAGGAGAATGATATGTGCTCTATTTTTAATAATTATTTTCTCTCGGTTTTCACACAGGAAGACATTAATAATATAAGAACATAAGAACATAAGAAAGGAGGAACACTGCAGCAGGCCTGTTGGCCCATACTAGGCAAGTCCTTCACAATCCGTCCCACTAACAGAATATTTGCTCAACCCAATTTTCAATGCTACCCAAGAAATAAGCTTTGACAATTCTACCCACTCATGCGCGAATCCCACTCAAATCCAACCCCTCTCACTCATGAATTTATCCAACCTAAATTTGAAACTACCCAAGGTCCTAGCTTCAATAACCCTACTAGGCAGACTGTTCCACTCATCAACTACCCTATTTCCAAACCAATACTTTCCTATATCCTTTCTAAATCTAAACTTATCTAACTTGAATCCATTATTGCGGGTTCTCTCTTGGAGAGATATCCTCAAGACCTTATTTATATCCCCTTTGTTAATACCCATTTTCCACTTGTATACCTCGATCATGTCTAAGGGAAGTCGTGGTTACTAATGGGTGATTCAAGGTTTCTAGGTCTGTAGTCAATTATAGTAACAAGATTCGTCCACATCAGCTCCAGTAATTAATTTTTACAGAGGCCCAGAAGAAGATAAATTATGTAATATCACAGTCACTAGCGAAATGATTATGAAACAGCTGGACCGACTGAAACAAAATAAATCGCCGGGTCCTGATGAGCTTTTTGCAAGGGTTCTTAAGGAATGCAAAATGGAACTCTGTGAACCAATATCTAACATTTTTAATTTATCTCTTCAAACCGGTGTAGTGTCTGATATGTGGAAGATGGCTAATGTAATTCCTATTTTTAAAGCAGGGGACAAGTCACTACCGTCAAACTTCCGCCCAATAAGCCTGACCTCAATTGTAGGCAAATTACTAGAGTCAATTATAGCTGATATTATTAGAAGCCATCTAGATAACCATAATTTGATTAATGATACCCAGCATGGATTCACGAGGGGCCGTTCCTGCCTATCTAAGAACATAAGAACATAAGAACATAAGAATGGAGGAACACTGCAGAAGGCCTACTGGCCCATACAAGGCAGGTCCTTATCAAAACCACCACTACCTAAGAATTTACTCCTGTACTCACGACACTAATCAAACCCAGCCCCTCCCACTCATATATTTGTCCAATCTCTTTTTAAAGCCACCCAAGGTCCTAGCCTCTATCACCCTACTCGGAAGATTGTTCCACGCATCTACAACTCTGTTCGAAAACCAGTACTTGCCTATGTCCTTTCTAAATCTAAATTTATCCAATTTAAATCCGTTATTTCTGGTTCTTACTTGGTTCGATATCCTCAGTATTTTATTAATATCTCCTTTGTTTATGCCCAACATCCACTTGTACACCTCGATGATATCTCCCTCATTCTACGTCTCTCCAGAGAGTGGAGATTCAATGCTCTAAGTCTATCTTCATACGGGAGATTTCTTATACTGTAAATCATTTTAGTCATTCTTCTTTGTATGTTCTCCAATGAATCTATATCCATCCTGTAGTAAGGAGACCAAAACTGAGCTGCATAATCCAAATGAGGTCTCACTAGTGATGTATAGAGCTGTAAAATAACTTTTGGACTTCTGTTGCTTATACTTCTTGAAATAAATCCTAGTAATCTGTTAGCCTTATTGCGCACACTTAGGCACTGTTGTCTTGGCTTTAGATTTCTGCTTACCATGACTCCCAAGTCTTTTTCACATTCTGTATGATCAAGCTCAACTTCACCTAGTTTATAAATTCGAGGGATATTTTCATTACCAACGACTAGCACCTTACACTTATCCACATTGAACTTCATCTGCCACTTTTCAGACCAAGACATTAATTTATCCAAATCCTCCTGGAGTTCATTGGTATCCTCCTCAGAATGAATTATACGGCCTATTTTTGTATCATCAGCAAATTTACTCATGTCACTTGCAATTCCTTCATCAAGGTCATTTATGTAAATTATGAACAACAATGGGCCCAAAACTGATCCTTGTGGAACGCCACTGGTGACAAATCCCCATTCAGATTTGACCCCATTAATGGAAACTCTCTGCTTTCTATTGGTAAGCCATGCCTCTATCCATGCTAGAACTTTACCTCCTATACCATGAGCTGCCACCTTTCTTAAGAGTCTCTTATGAGGTACTCTATCGAAGGCCTTACTGAAATCCAAGTAAATTATATCATATTCTTTATCACTGTCTACTGCCTCAAATGTTTTATTGAAAAACGTCAGTAAATTTGTCAGGCAGGAACGACCTCTCGTAAACCCATGCTGAGATTCATTAATCAAATTATGTTCTTCAAGGTGACTTCTGATAATATCAGCTATAATTGATTCTAATAATTTGCCTACTATAGACGTGAGGCTTATTGGACGGTAATTTGATGGACTGGACTTATCCCCTGATTTGAATATAGGAACTACATTAGCTATCTTCCACATCTCTGGCACAACACCAGTTAGGATGGACGTGTTAAACACATTCGTTAATGGCTGACTAAGTTCCATCTTGCATTCTTTAAGTACCCTGGAAAACAACTCGTCGGGTCCTGGGGACTTATTTTGCTTCAGTTTATCTATCTGTTTGATAACCATATCCCTCGTGACAGTAATATTAGTTAATTTGAATTCTTCAGGAACTGAATAATTGTTAATTTCTGGAATCTCATTTACGTCTTCTTGTGTAAAGACTGACAAAAAATAGTCATTAAATAGAGAACACATTTCCAGTTCGTTATCCGTCAGCTGTCCATTCCCAATTTTCAGAGGTCCTACCTTTTCCCTCACCTTCGTCCTGTACACTTGAAAGAACCCTTTTGGATTAGTCTTTGATTCATTAGCAACCTTAATCTCATAGTCACGTTTAGCCTTTCTAATCCCCTTTTTTACTTCTCTTTTCAACTGAACATATTGGTCAATAAGGTTAACATCTCCTCTTTTGATGCGCCTATAAATTCCTCTTTTCTCCCTAATAGATGTTTTAGCCTCCTGTTAATCCATTTGGGATCGTTATTATTTGACCTAAATTTCTCTGGGAATAAACATACTCTGTGCACGTTGTACATTATTAAGAAAAAAATCATAAACGCAGATCCCATCGTAATCGTTAGCTAGATTACCCCAGTCGAGATTAGACAGGTGTTCCCTAAGTCCAATATAATCGGCAGAACGAAAATCAGGAACTTTTACCGTATTATCCCTATTCTCGTACTCCCATGTAATATTAAAGGTAATGGATTTGTGATCACTAGCTCCAAGCTCTTCAGTGATCTCCAGATTATTTACAAGAGTTTCTTTATTTGACAAGACTAGGTCGAGCAAATTATTACCTCTGGTAGGCTCCGTCACACACTGCTTCAGAAAACAGTCCTGAACTACTTCCATAAAGTCCCTGGACTCCAGATTACCGGTCAAAGAAGTCCAGTCAATATGACTAAAGTTAAAATCCCCTACTATCACTACGTTATTGTGCCTAGAAGCCCTAACAATTTCGTCCCAAAGAAGTCTCCCTATATCGTGATCCAAGCCTGGAGGTCGGTATATTACACCTAGAATCAGTTTTTCTTGACCTTCTAGAAACTCTACCCAAACAGATTCTGTTAATGATCCATCTATTTTTAGGCCTGTTTTTATGCAGCAATTTATATTTTCTCGTACATACAATGCAACTCACCCCTTTCCCATTATATCTATCTACATGGAACAACTTAAACCCCTGAATATGACACTCAGCAATCATATCCCGACTCTTGGTATTATACCATGTTTCAGTTATTGCAATGACATCAAAGTTCCCAGCACATGCTACCAAACGTAATTCGTTAATTTTATTTCTGGCGCTTCGACAGTTAGTATAAAATACATTGATATGTATCTTCTTGTGAACCTTTTTCAGCTTTTGTTTTACACAATTTCTGTTACTATCATTACCCTGTGTCACTCGATTACTGTTATTGTTATGATTTATGATATCAAAGCCTGAATCAATATTTTGGCCCTCATTATTTACCATTCCTAAACCCATACCTCTAACTAATCCTAGTTTAAAGCCCTAACAACATCCTCAACTGAGCTAGCGAGAAATCCTTCTTCAGTAAAGCTTTTGAGGCTGTTGATCACGATAAAGAATTCGATATTGTTTATTTAGACTTTAGTAAGGCTTTTGATAGAGTACCGCACCAGAGACTGTTAAAGAAAGTGGCAGCTCATGGCATTGGGGGAAAAGTGCTGTCATGGATCGAGTCATGGCTCACCAATAGGAAGCAGAGAGTGTGCATAAATGGGGTTAAATCCGAATGGGGACTTGTAACAAGTGGTGTTCCACAGGGATCAGTCTTAGGCCCATTGTTATTTATAATATATATCAATGACCTTGATGAGGGAATTACTAGTGATATGAGCAAATTCGCCGACGACACGAAGATAGGTAGGATAATTGATTCAAACATAGATGTCATAGAACTTCAGGAAGATTTAGACAAACTTAATTCGTGGTCAGAAAAGTGGCAGATGCAGTTCAATGTAGATAAATGCAAGGTTCTGAAGCTCGGGAGTGTCCATAACCCAAGCACTTATAAGTTAAATAACGTAGAACTTAGCCATACAGATTGCAGAAGGACTTGGGGGTGATGGTAAGCAGCAACCTTAAACCAAGACAGCAATGCCTAAGCGTACGTAATAAGGCAAATAGATTACTGGGATTTATATCAAGAAGTGTTAGCAACAGAAGTCCAGAGGTTATATTACAGCTTTATACATCATTAGTAAGGCCTCACCTAGATTACGCAGCTCAGTTCTGGTCTCCATATTACAGAATGGACATAAATTCGTTAGAAAACATTCAGCGTAGAATGACTAAATTAATACATAGCATTAGAAATCTTCCTTACGAAGAAAGATTGAAGACCCTAAAATTACATTCACTTGTAAGACGTAGAATGAGGGGAGACATGATCGAGGTATACAAGTGGAAAATGGGTATTAACAAAGGGGATATAAATAAGGTCTTGAGGATATCTCTCCAAGAGAGAACCCGCAATAATGGATTCAAGTTAGATAAGTTTAGATTTAGAAAGGATATAGGAAAGTATTGGTTTGGAAATAGGGTAGTTGATGAGTGGAACAGTCTGCCTAGTAGGGTTATTGAAGCTAGGACCTTGGGTAGTTTCAAATTTAGGTTGGATAAATTCATGAGTGAGAGGGGTTGGATTTGAGTGGGACTCGCGCATGAGTGGGTAGAATTGTCAAAGCTTATTTCTTGGGTAGCATTGAAAATTGGGTTGAGCAAATATTCTGTTAGTGGGACGGATTGTGAAGGACCTGCCTAGTGTGGGCCAACAGGCCTGCTGCAGTGTTCCTCCTTTCTTATGTTCTTATGTTTCATTTGGCGGGGTTAAATTTAAGGAGCCATTTGCTGTACCAGGCTTGCAGCCTGTCCAGGTCTCTTTTTAGTCCTGCCTGATCCTCATCCGATTTAATTCTCCTAATTAACTTCACATCATCTGCAAACAGGGACACCTCTAAGTCTATCCCTTCTGCCATGTCATTCACATACCAAAAACAGCACTGGTCCTAGGACCAGTGCTCGTCACAGGCGGCCACTTTGACACCTCGTCACGTACCATGACTCGTTGTTGCCTCCCTGTCAGGTACTCCCTGATCCATTGCAGTGCCCTTCCTGTTATGCATGCCTGATACCCTAGCTTTTGCACTAATCTCTTGTGAGACACTGTGTCGAAGGCCTTCTTGTAGTCCAAAAAAATGCAATCTTCCCACCCCTCTCTCTCGTGTCTTACTTCCGTTATCTTGTCATAAAACTCCAGTAGGTTTGTGACACAGAATTTTCCTTCCATGAATCCATGCTGGTTGTTGTTTATAAGCTTGTTCCGTTTTAGGTGCTCCACCACTCTCCTTCTGATAATCTTCTCCATGACTTTGCATACTATACACAGGTCTGTAGTTTAATGCCTCGTGATTGTCTCCTTTCTTAAAAATTGGGACTACATTTGCCGTCTTCCACACTTCAGGTAGCTGCCCTGTTTCAATGGATGTGTTAAAAATTGTTGTTAGTGGCACACACAGCGTCTCTGCTCCCTCTCTAAGGACCCACGGAGAGATATCCGGTCCCACCTCCTTTGAAGCATCAAGTTCACTTAGCAGTTTTTTCACCTCCTCATCGATTGTGTATTTCATCCAGCACTTGTTGGTATATCCTTGTTGGTGTACTCTCTACTGTAAACTTAAATCTCATGTTGAGCTCCTCACATACTTTTTGGTCGTTTCTTGTGAGCTCCCCACTTTCCTTCTTCAGCCTGATTACCTGGTCCTTGATGTGGTTATACAACAGCATCGGGTCAGACTTGATTTTCGATGCTATGTCGTTTTCATACTGTCGCTGGACCTCCCTCCTTATATGTGCATACTCGTTTCTGGCTCTGCGACTAATCTCTCTATTTTCCTGGGTCCTTCGTCTTCTGTACTTTTTCCATTCTCTAGCACACTTAGTTTTTGCCTCCCTACACCTTTGGGTAAACCAAGGTCTCGGTCTGGCCTTCCCATTATTTCTGTTGCCCTTGAGAACAAACCTCTCCTCTGCCTCCTTGCATTTTGTTGTTAGGTAATCCATCATTTCGTTTACCGGTTTTCCTACCAATTCTCTTTCCCACTGAACCTCCTGCAGGAAGTTCCTCATGCCTGTGTAGTGTCTCCTTTTGTAGTTTGGCTATTCTCATCCTACTACTGTTACTCTCTCCACTTGTAACGCTATGTATTCAAAGCTCAGAACCACGTGATCACTAGCTCCGAGGAACCTTTCATTTGTGATGTCCTCAATGTCCGAGCTACTCAAGGTGAATACAAGGTCCAGTCTTGCTGGTTCATCCTCACCTCTCTCTCTCTGGTAGTGTCCCTAACATGTTGATGCATGAGGTTTTCAAGTACCACAACCATCATCTTGGCTCTCCATGTTTTGGGACCTCCATGTGGCTCCAGGTTTTCCCAATCAAACTTCTTGTGATTGAAATCACCCATAACTAGTAGCTTTGCTCTACCCATGTGAGGTCTTCTGGACACCTCAGCTAGTGTGTCCACCATTGGCCCCCTGCAGTTCTGTGGCGGGTTGTACATCACTGCAATGACTACCTTATGTCCCCAGACTGAATTGTACCTACAATGTAGTCCCTTTCGCCCATTCCTTCCATTTCCTCAAATCCCCATTGGTTTTTAATGAGCAATGCAACTCCTCCTTTCCCTCTGCTCCCATTTTCTTTCCTCAGGATCTGATATCCGGGTGAGAAGATTGTGTCTGTTGTCATCCCCGTGAGTTTTGTTTCTGTGAGTGCTATAATGTCTGGGGACGTCTCCTTGATTCTTTTATGCCACTCCTCACATTTATTTGTTATTCCCTCTGCATTCGTATACCAAACTTTCAACTTCTTTTCTAACACTGTGGTCTGGGGAGAACGTTGGGGTTGGGGGAGTGGGAGACCTGGTGGGGAACTATGGGAGATTGCTGTGGGAGTGGAATTTGTGATGAGGGGGTGGGGGCAGTGGGTACGGTGTGTGGGTTTTGGGTTAGATTGTTCGGTTGCATTGGAGTTGTCGTAGTTGAGGTCCTTCTGTAGGTGGTTCTGAGGGAGGTTGTATTTGCTCTTCCTCCTGAGTCTGGGTTCTCCTGCTCATCTCCATCTTTGCCTTTCTTTCCTCCTTGCGACTTTGTACCCTCTCTTTCAGTTTCTGCCTTCTTGTGTTTTGTCACGGTCGATGTACACCCTCCAGTATGTCAGTGTGTCCCTTAGTCGTGCTTTCTCCTGCAGGATCTTGTTTCGAGCTGATTCTGCCTTGAAAATCACTTTGACTGGCTGTTTTTTTCCTCTTGCAAACCCCCTCCCCCCTATTCTCAGATAATTTGTCAGCTGGGTAATGTCGTCCTCTCCTATTGCTTTCATGATACTTTCAATTGCTTTTTCTCCCCATGTCTTCTTGCTTTATAAGTTTCCCTTCAACTTCCTTTAGCCCATAAACAAACACTGACCTCTTCCTTGCATCCCCTGAGTCAATTTAGTTGCCTCAATTGTAGCATTCCTTCCTTCAATCTCTTTTCTATCTGAAGTTCCTGTACTCAGTGGTCTGTCATTTTCCCTTCTCAGCTTTTCCTGGGCACTGCTGTGGTCTGTTAGGGCCTCTGTATATAACTTAGCTCTTTCATTTTCTTCAGTTCCCTCGTTTGCTCCTGGTGTGCTCCTCGTCTTTTCCCGGGCTCCACGGTGGTCTGATAGGGTCTCCGCGTGCAGTATAACTCCTGTGTTCCCTACAGTCCCCTCATTTGTGACTGATGTAGCATTTCCTGATGTCATGCCCGTGCTGCTCTTCGGCTCTTTAGACTGTTTCAGATTTTTTAGTTCCTCTTCTAAGCTCTGTATCTTAGCTTCTGCTGATGTGGCTTGTAGCTCCTATTTCCTGCTCTCTGCAGTTATCCTCTACTCAATTTTTTTACTAAGCTTTTCTAGCTTCCTTCCCCACTCTTCTTCCCTTTTCATGAGCTCTGCCACCCAATCTTCCCTCCCAGGCTCATCCACCAGTCCCCTGGTTCTCCGTCCTGCTCTTTGGCAACCTAGTTGTGTTTCCAGGGTCGATTCACATATCCAGGACCTGTCTCTTAACTATTAGTGAGTGATCTTACTGTTGTCTACTGGTGAGGCGACGTAACACTGAGAAAACTTCCGTTTTAGACAACGTGTTGTCACTCACAAATGATCTTCACCAAGCCTGACATGGCTGGCGTGAGCCAAGTATGTTACATTCCATTCGACGTTCGTCACACAACCATTCGGTGAACTGACAATTAAGAATGTAGCAGTTTTGGGGCCCCACTGTTGCGCTTGTTGTCCAGGTCAACCCGCCAATCACGACGTCAACCAAGTTGACGTCGTGTCCATTCGTGCCTTGAATGGCTCTTGACTTCACTATTATATAATCCAATATATTGTACATCAACATTGTACGTGGGTAAAGAAATCTACCCTTGGTGTGTTTGCCTTGCTCTTGCTCTTGTCTACTGTTTGACCTGACGTATGTAGTGTATAGTAACCTCATGGATTATTTATAAGCCTTCTTGTTGCCAGTTCTTATGTTCGTGAAATGTTGAATGTTTTTTTTTTTTTTCAGCATGACTGACCAAAATTAAAATCTGCCACTGAGGTTGAGTTAAAATACGAAAATTAAAAGTGGCCTGACACAGCAGTTTCTATAAGTGAGAAATACGAGTTGTGGAGAAATGCTGAAGACACTGGATGTGTTGTTGTATTTCAAGCAGCGATAAACCCGAGTGGGTCATTACCGCAGCGTAAGATTATAGTGGTGTAGGCTCTATCCTCCGTCCGTTAGTTGCGGTCGCATGAAAAGTAGGCAAAGTGGATTTCACGTTGCCAGAAACAGAGATAACCAGACACGTAACGTGGAAGAAGCATTTTAGAAGACATACGGGAGAATATTAATGTCCCAATAATTAGCGGTGGATAAACCATGGAACGGGTAGGGATTGAACCCATGATGAGTGAGTCGTAAAACTGCAGGCCAGTGCGTAAACCAATAGACCAGCTGGCTACAATATAGAAAAAAACTGGAAAATGAAATTAGGCTAACCTAGGTGTGAGAGGATGTTATTCTGAGGTAAGAACAGCCTGGTAAACACGAAAATTTATATAATACACTATCCCACATGGAGATAGATGTAAAACAACCACAGGGGAAGTTGAATAATAGCTCTAGGCCTTTCGTGTTGCAATCAACACTCATCCAACTAGGTATATTTATACACCATGGGGAGGTTAACATGGGCCACTACTGTGACCACAAATGCAAGTTTTAACAGATGAATCTCCCCCCAGCTTGGCTGTGACGAACTCTAGCTCAAGTCCCCTCAAAGGGGACTTGAGCGGGAGATTCATCTGTAAAAACTTGCATTTGTGGTCACAGTGGTGGCCCATGCTAACCTCCCTATGGTGTATAAATATAACTAATTGAATAAATATTATTGTAGCCAGCTGGTCCAGTGGCTTACGTACTTCCCTGAAGTTTTACGACACACTCGCCATGGGTTCTAACCCCACCCATTCCGTGGTTTGTTTGCAATCGTCTTATTACGATTTTGTGAGTCAATAATGGCAGATGACAGGTTCGAGAAAAAAGCATACGATAAATTAATAATCTCCATCATGACCTCCACTCCTGCACTGTAAACAGGTAAATATACAAGCAAAGACAAACATAAACACGGCAGAGGACTAGGCTATGATAGAGAGGGTCACGCAAGTAGAAAATGATAGAGGAATATTTGAGAGACTTAAGAAGACAGAAGCTCTCGGCTGAAGATAATGATCAATTACCATAACACTGAGAGAGTAGATGACACACAGTAGTGTACTAGACAAGTGGATAACACCGTATAGTACCAGATACCAGGCAGAAGATGACAACAGTACTAGTTGCCAGGTGGATGACAAACGGTATAGTACCAGATACCAGGCAGAAGATGACAAGGAAAATAATACTAAGAGGACAATCAGGCAACAAAGTAAGAACTGTTAGGACAGATGAGGAATCTCTCCACGACAAAGACTAAAGAACCTGATAATGTGTTGCCGTGGATACTGACGGAAGCAGCTGAAGTCTTCGACAAACCAATACCGATCATCTGTAGAAAAGTCGTTGGAAATATGGCAGCCACCAAGCAGTCAGAATACAACAAAGGTGATGCCAGTCCATAACGAGGGGAAGAGATAGGAGGCAGTAAATTACAGGCCAGCATCACTAACACGCGAAATGTTGGAAAATATATTGAGAAAGAGAGTGATAGAACACCTGGAGAGAAAGGGTTTCATAACGAAAAATCAGCATGAATTCAGAGAAGGCAAATCCTGCCTCACGAATCTATTGGAGTTTTATGAGAGAATCACGAATATTACGCAAGAGAGATACATACACTCTCACTATCATGCTCTCTCTCTCTCTCTCTCTCTCACACACACACATACACACACACACACACAAAACCCTGTTCTTACACATTACCAAATGAGGGAACTTCCAAATGCACAGACAGAGAGACAGACAGACAATAAGGCAGACAGAAGAGCTGGAGTGACTACAATAAACGAACCTCACATTCCGTCACGGACACTAACTATCCACAGGAAAGTATAGATATATATATAAAAAAAAAAAGTCCTGAACCTGCAATTTGAAGGTTTCATGCAATCCAGCCACTGATGTTAAGAGGTCATCCATCATCGGGAGCTTCATCTACACTGTCATCATCCAGATATTGCCATACACCGCTTCATGTTCAGGCTAGCCAAGCACCCACCACCCACCCCGGGGAGGGCACACCTCGTGGAGGGCAGAGATCTAGTGTGATGCTAAACTAGAGAGAGAGAGAGAGACGGGAGGCTGTGGAATGCAAGATAAGACGTTGGATGTAAGAGGGACTGAAGGCTTCCAGCTGGTCGGGCCATGCAAGGTGAGCCATGACATCGATATATCAATCATTCTGGGGGGATATCAACACTGTCATTATTTATATATGGTACTTCTCAGTGTCCAGGGAAAACTGGCGGTTCTGGGAGGACTACGGGAGGTGTGGGGGGTGAGGAAGGGGTGGTGAGGAAGGAAGGGGGTGGTGGAGACGGAAGGGGTGGTGAGGAAGGAAGGGGGTAGTGGAGAGGGAAAAGGGATGGTGGAGAGGGAAGGGGATGGTGATGAATTAAGGAGGTGGTGGAGAGGGAAGAACATATAAGAATGTATATAAATATATGACACAAGAAATTTATATACCTTAAATAACGTCAAAAATAGAACAGTAATTTACAAATAATTTTTTTAAAACTTCTAATTAAAGTTAGAACACAACAGGTGATAATTAATACTAATCTAAATTATAAAGCACCAAAAAAATTCCTAACATTTAGTTAATAAATATTCCCGACTTTACTCTCATGTGAATACCGGAATCAAAGTATCAGAGTATCAGGTCAACGAAAATATATTCCGGTGCTGAATATTCGCAGATATTCCCCTTTGGACAGAACGTAAGATTTCCAGGTAGGTTACCTGCAGTAGCTTGCGGGGGTCACCGCCCCCTCGGCCCGGTCCCAGACCAGGCCTCCTGGTTGTTGTCCTCATCAATCAGGCTGTTGGTGCCCGCACTACAGGTGACTGTGAATGTTTTAGATCACTCTAAGTCGTTACATTCATTCACTTTCTATCAATACTTTCCATGACAGAGGAATATCTCAGTATCACGCAGGAGTCGTCAATTAATCCCCCATAAATTCAAAACAAACCCATTTTTGGTGATTTCTTTTTAATATTTATATGATCTCAATAATGCCGTGTTGTTTACATTATAATTTAAAAACAATTATATATAATATTAATTGATAATCGAAATTTGTAAACCATAATCTTAATCTGACACTCCTCGCGTAGACACAAGTTTGCGCAACACATGCCGCCAGCGAGGCCAAATTTCCAAATTTTAAGTATTTACAAAGAAAGGAAAAACACTGAGCAGGAGGGGTTAGAACGCCATGGGTTCAAACCACACCCGTTCCGTGGTTTGTTTGCAATCTTATTATTACGATTTCGTGAGTCACAAAGAGTGGCGTGATTTAGGAATCTTGATTATAAGGAACATGTCAACAAGATACTCCTGGGCATGACAGTGGAGAGGGATGCATAGTAAACTCCGGGGCATGACAGTGGAGAGGGATGCACGGTAAATCTGCATTGTAAGGTAACTGCAGAATTAAGGTTACCTCCGAGAAATACAGTACCTCTGCAGAATGCTGTAATTCATCGGAACTTGGTGGCTCTGAAAAGCACGGTGCAGTACCTCCACAGAGCGCAGTACCTCCATAGAACCAGATATAGTGTACCTCCATAGAGAATGGTAGCTCTGCAGTGCGTGGTACCTCCGTACAACGCAGATCCTGCTTACTCGCACCGTTGATGTACTCCAATCGACCTCCCGTACAGATTAGTACGTCAGTACACTGTCACCCACTGGAGGGATTCTATTACTTTTCTTGTCGCTCGTAAATGAAGACAGAGCGGAGGTTGGCGTGTGTTCTGGAATACCTACCTTGTGTCGGCTCTCGTATTAAATAACACGGGGAGACGTAGCCGCTCTTCCGGTGAATCCACGACCTCACACGCTACCTGTCACCTGCGCTACCTGTTACCTGTCGCAGCCTCTACCTGTCACCTGCGCTACCTGTCACTTGTTCTATCTGTCACCAGTCGCCGCCGTTACCTGTCACCTGCGCTACACTTCAGTCTTACCGTCACCAATCATCCTCACTACAACACACAGTGGTGAACCGTCTATTAACTCAGCAGTAAGTCATTTACACACACACACACACACACACACACACACACACACACACACACACACTATAATATATATATATATATATATATATATATATATATATATATATATATATATATATATATATATATATATATATATATATATATATATATATATATATATATGTCGTGCCGATTAGGTAAAACTGGTCAATTAGCAAGAACTCATCTAAAATTAAGTCCTTTCTAAAATTTTCTCTTTTACGTTTAAAGATATATTTTTTTCATTTATGTTAATGTAAGAATTTATAATTTTGTACCAAGAGAAACTTTGAAAACCTACCTAACCTTATTACAACAAGCGCAATTTAATTTAGCCTAACCCAACTAAATATATTTTAGATACGTTAACATTAATTTAATAATAAACAAACACAATGAAATATATTTTTTTCGTTATGTTCAGAATGATTTTGGCGAAATTATTGCATACACAAATTTTCACTTGTCTTATATGGCAAGGTGAGCGTTGCTATTTAAGCCAAAATCGCAAGTTTTACCTAATCGGCACGACATATATATATATATTTAAGGAAGTGAGATTTCTAATATCCTATTCAGCATTTACTTGATATTTTAGAAATAACACACATTTATGTGAAGTGAAACACTGCTTTGGTTATTCGGTACAAGAAGCAACAGCAGAGGTTCTAACCTTCGTCCGCTAAGCGCCAGACAGACACGCACACTGGAGAAAATGTTTTCTACCGTCTTAATAAAAATTAACCACGGCAAGACAAGGGAATATCATGCCTCCAAGTGCGTGGGTGTAACGAAGCTCTCTCATCAAATTACTAACAATCCGGGGATAATTACCTCATGAAATGCTATGTAATATGTTGCACTCTCAATATTTTACTTTTGTCAAAGCTTTTCTCTCGTAGTCTAACATACAATCCTCTTCACTTCAAATAATCGGTGTAAAAGTCAGAGTTTAGAGATGGATTTCGAAATCGAGATATTTGCTTCAAATGCCAAGTGTATCAGTCATAGTGAAGGTCATTTCCTGGGAGGACTGAAGACACGGGTACGACCTCTGTGCATCCTTCATCAACTCGTCGGTATCAGTATCTTTTCATGGGCCTACTGGCCCAAGGAAGGCAAAAATATTCTGTGTGTTTTGGAAAGCCAGAAGCTCTGAGATGCTGCCTTAAGGAATGCCTAAGTGTTTATGGAAGAAGCTCAGAGACACTGGGGAATGAAACGACGACTGTCTTCGGCGTTCTGGAAGAAGCCCCTAAACTCTGCTGGAAGGAATGATCGAGTGTTTATTCTGGAAACCAGAAGCAGTGCGCTGACCTGCAACACGATTTATATTATATGGAAGAAGAATATGAAAGCGATAAGTCGGTTCTGTCAGTGATTCTCAACCATTGCTGAGCCACCCCAAGTGAGTACTAGTTGTATATGTGGTGATGGTGATGGTGGTGGAAGAAGTGGTGCAAGCAGGAGTGGCAGTGATAGTGGTAGAAGCGGAGGTGATGGTGGTGGTGTTAGTATTAGTGGAAGAGTATAGGCATGGGCTGGGATGGTATAGCGGTGGAAGTGTGGGTGAATGTGGTGGTGGGGATAGTATTGGTAGTGATAGTGGTGTAGGTTTTTGAGTGATGGTGATTGTGGCAATACGTGTTGAAGAATTAGACACATGTGCAACATCTGGGTATCTTTATTAACTGTAGACGTTTCGCCATTCAGTGGTTTTATCAATACAAATTGAAGGATATATTTGGAAGACTGTAGAAATATATATACTAAAGAGGGAATCAGTCCCTCAGCCTTGGGGTTGGTGAAGAGCAGCGATGTGTTGCCGAGGTAGACGAATTCACCATGTAAAATAAATAAACAAAAACGTTGCTGGGGCTGAAAAAAAACGGAGATCTAGCAACGAGAAAATCCCAACAGAACAACGTAGCAACAGGCGTCCGTGCAGCGTACTCGGCTTTATCAGCGGCTCGGGGTCAGGGTGCTGGGGGGGAACTTCAATCCATCCATCATTCTTCTGCGTTATCCACACTATCATCACAAACATGTTGTCATTTGCGCCAGCCGATTGCCAAGTGTCCCCAGACACGGGACCTGATGATCTTGCTGCGGAAGACGATTGGATATGACGGCCCCGTATAGACCCCACCATCTCAACCCTCCCTTTGCAAATCTCTCTTTCATCCGGATTGTTGAAGATTTCGTCTGCCGTCCGAAATAAAGAGGTCCTGTCTGATGGGTAGGTAGCCGGAGACTGCAGATTTAACCGGTGTTTAACAACGGTTGAACCTGTGATTACTACACGAGCGCCACTCTTAACCCCGACCCTCCGCTTCCATCTCTCTCTGTCTACAG